>JASDQU010099761.1:10834-100967 GCA_032191745.1 Picea mariana | reverse complement strand
AGTGTGTTGTTAAGCCACTCCGTGATGTTAAAGTCACCGGTTCGAAACCTGCGGGGACAAAAAATCCAACCATGTTAAGGGTTGGTGTGGCTCAGGCCGGGTGCGATCCCCGGGTGATTTTGACGGTTTAGATGCCCCTGAGTCGCGGTTTCTCAAGCCACAGGTTAATCGCGTAGCCAACAGGTTCCGCACAAATTAACAAACAAAAAAAAAACTAATGCACAATCTTGTGTAAAGTTGATGAAATTATTAACAATTTGCACAATCGACGAGCTCAATCACAAACTTGTGCAAGGTTTTCAAAATCTTAATGCAATTTACTAATATTGGGTAGGTTGACGTTGACAAATATATTACGATATGTTATAAAACAATTTATATATAAAAAATATGACTCATTTGAGGTAATTTATTCAGGCGTTACATTCATCCCATGCATGTGCATGTTTGGAGTAGAACATAATGAGGAGAGACTCAATCATATTTTTGACCACCTCTGTATATTCATTAGTTTGGGGTAGGAAGGTAGTTGATTTTATCATATTGGTTTCCATCTTGGATTAAACATTGGACTAGAAAATACACAGGAACTTATTGTCCTTATCTAAAAAATGGTCTTTGACAACCCGAATTAACGTGAAAGTTCTCTAAGAAGAAATTATAAAATCCTTTTGTTGTGATACTCTTCTTATAGGGTGCCTAAATTCTATCTTGTAGAAGTGATCCATAGTCATAAGAGCACAAATTGTGACCATTCTGGAAAATATGACATAAATTCTATGGACATTGACTCCAAAGGATTTTCTAGAATGGTTAGGGGAGTGTATAATCCATGCTTATTAATTTTTGTCTTGGTAATGGAATAGGGGTGTAAGATTTGAAGTTTCTGATAATATCTCATTGGAGCATTGTCCAACTATTGAATGGGTTAATTCCCTTCATCAACTATAGGAGTTCACCCTGAAGAAAAGTTCCAATTAGGATTTTCCCCACTTGAAATAGGGAACTCGCTAGATTCTATCTCAACTATCACTAATGATTGATGAAATGAAAAAAAAAATCTAATTCTAAAACTAAATATGCAATATGCAAATGCAAGTCCACAATAAATGTTCTTGGCCAAGAAAAGAACAAAGGAACATATGCGAGATCAACTGAAATAAGAGTAGTCATAATTATAATTTTTGTATTGAATTATACATACTCACATCTCATATAGTTCAATGTAAATAGAAGTAAGCGTATCGCTTAAATAACAAACTATAATGTCATATCCATTTGTTGACACCGATTCAAATAATAAGTAAGATACAATAGAAAATAATACATTATTCTACAACTCTAAAATCAAATTTCACATGAATTCTCTAATATATTAAATAAATAATAGTCTAATATATAACACATATCCTAGAATTGATTTCCTGAAAAATCTAGCCAACATGATTCTCATATTAAACATGAAAATTGTTTCATACTATCTCTTGGAAGATTGGTTGTTGTCATTGATGTCAACCCTAGTCATTGGTTCTTAACCCAAAGTTGATCAAGGAATTTGGACATGAAGGACACTACACATGCATATACAACACCCATGGATGGATAGTATATGTCATGCCATTTCTGGTGATAGGTGGCACGTCACGTGGATCCTCATGGTTGAGAAGAAATCATTTTTGAAGATGACAATGTGAATTGAAGAAGAAAGTACAGGTCGGACCTGAAGATAATTAAAGAAAAGAATTACAAAATAAGGAAGTGATAGGTTGACCCTAATGTCAAAAGGAAGTGTCATAACAAGTATAAATACAGATTGAAGAAATCTCATTTTTAATATCCAAGAAGACAAGTTTGAAGAGTACATTTGTACGGAGAAAGCCTCAGTCAGAGCTGCAGGAGTATGGAAGGTCTGGTACAGGTGCGAGGAGGGGTTTTTCTAGAAAAAACCCTAATTCTGTAGGTCCTCGCTTGTTGCACAATAAGTTTCCCACGAGGTCCTTGTGTGTGGAGTAGCCTTTGTCAAGCGAGGCACTGGTAAAAGTGAAAGAAAAGACAAGTACAACCTCCAACAACATCTCTTGGCATTTGGTTCAGGTTTCTGTGTAATGATTATGTTCTGTTGATGATGATATCCGTAATATGATGTTGTAAAGACTTGTTATATTTTATATATTATTGGGTAGAAGGAAGGGGAAGGATAGAGGGTTTAACCGTCCCTTGAAATTGGAAGTTGTAGCTCCCCTTGAAGGCATTGCTTGGATGTTTAACCCTCCCTTGAACTTGGAAGTTGTTGCTTCCCTTGATTGGAGGTTTAAGCCTCCTTTGAACTTGGAAGAGTTATCTTCCCTTGGAAGTCATTACTTCTCATGAAAAATAACTTATGATTACTTATCATATATGGTGCATGGTGTATTGGTGTATATCTTCTATTTTTCATTGGATATTCTTCATTTCTCATTGGATATAAATTGAATATATAATCTGGTTGAAGTATAAGTTGAAAAAGTGTTTGAAATTGTACTTTCTACCGACTCACCCCCCTCTCAGTATCAACAATTGGTATCATAGCAGGTTACCTTTAATACAGTTTAACCACTGGAAGGAAGATCCTGACAATGATGGAAGTGCAAATTTCAAATGGGATTCCACCATTTGATGGAAGAAATTATGAATATTGGAGTAATAGAATGAAAACTTACTTGACATCCTTAGGAGTGGATGTTTGGATCTCAGTTGTTTAAGGATGCAAAACTTTGAAGAAACTAAATACTACAGCTCAGAAGGAAGCAAGAAGGAACAACAAAATGGAAATGAATACTATCCTAGATGGATTGATTGATTCACTAAAAGCCAAGGTGGGATCATGTGCATCTGAAAAAGAGATTTTGGATAAGATAGACAATATTTATGCAAAATAAAAAAAAGTTGACTAAAATCCAGAAGCAGAAGAAGTTGAAGCAAAGTCAGAAGCAGAAGAAGATCATGAATCAAGACTTGAAAAGCTCAATTCTGAAGAAGAGTCTGATGAATACTTTGACTCCTTTTGGGGATACAAATACAACATAGAAAATGAACAAGAAGATGAGAATCTTGAAAAGTTGAAGCATGTTGAAACTGAAAATAACAAGCTTAGAAATACAACCAAAAAACTAAGAAGCAAATTGAGTAGCAGTGGAGAAGAGAATCATAAGCTTAACAAGACAATTGAAAGCTTGAAGGAACAATTAGAATACTATGAGAAACTAAGAGAAGAAATCATCACCTTGAATATTCAACTTGAAGAAGCAAGAAGAATAGAAGAAGCAAGGAATGTCCAGATGATGAAGAAAGAAGAAGATTGTGAGAAGCTTGAACAAGAAGTTGTCTCATTAAGGAACCTTCAAGTTCCAAAAGACAAAGCATGCAATATATGCATGGGTGAAACTTCATACAAAGAATATACAAGGCTGTCGGAAGGATAAATGATTACAGAAGAGAAGAATATCCAAGAAGACCTCCTACCTTTAGAAATCAAAGAAGCTTCAATCCGTATGAAGGAAACTACAAAAGAGTAGATCATGATCAAGCAAGGCATGAACCCAGATGGACTACACCACAAAGAATATCACTTACTCCTAGGTATCGAAATTTATTTCTTGGTCATTCTTATACTTGCATAAATTTTGGACACAAGGCAATTAATTGTAGAATCTATGAAAGGAAAAACTATGCCAGAAGCATGAATGGTGTGAATAGTAGATATGGAAATATTCGTGGAGTTTTCAACATAAATTATAATCCATTTGACCCGCTAATGGATCAAAGCACGAGATTGCAGAGATATGAAGGAATATGATCCTATTCCAAATGTCCCTATACCAACTACACTATGGAGAAGGAAATAGATTCCAAACAATGAAGATTGTCGAATAACATTGACCGCTGAAGAATGTAAATAAGAAGATGAATGGTACATAGATAGTGGGTGCTCATCACATATGACTAGGGATCGAAACAAATTCATTAGCTTGAATAGAAAGGGAGGAAACATTGCATTTGGAGATGACTCATCTGCCAAAATACTTGGTAAAGGTATAGTAGAGCTTGGAAGTGAATATGTAAAAGCAAAAAATGTCCTATTGGTTGAAGATTTGAAGCATAATATTCTTAGTGTCAGTAAAATGTGTGATCAAGGATACACTCTCAAGTTTGAATCACGAAGATGCCTATTCAAAGAAGAAGATTCATGAAGATTGGTTACGTTATTCCCTAAATTTGCACTTGTCTGCTAAAGGGAAAGCTAGGGCATCATCAAGTTATTGCAATGGTTTTATGGATAAATATTTGTATGGGTTTAGAAATTTGTTTGGTTTGAGGGTTGAACAGTGGGTAAAAAAGAACAATATCAATCTCTGAACTCAAGAACAGGTTTCTATCACCCTTGCTTAGTAACTGGTAGTCAATTTGATGGATTTGATACATGATTTTAACATAAAAGATAGAGACATGTGAGTTTCCAATCTATACACTCACATAGGAAAATTCTTGGTCCTAAATATAATTCAAGAACAAGAAACATGTACTTAAATACAATTCAGGAAATGAGAAAGAAATTAACAAAATATTTATTGCCTTTAATCATAAACAATATATATCAACTGCTTTTGCAAAGATAAACATGCATTTAAGTAAGACGAGAAAGAATATAAGACAAGAAGAGAAGTCTAACCATCAGATAGCCATTTCCATTTAGTGCAAAATGAAATAAGTCCCAACTTTACATTCATAAACAATTTTTTTTATAATATCGCCACTCCTACCTCTTTTCAATTCTGTCAGTAAGTTGCCTTTTTATACACAACAATTGGTTTCAATAGATCCTATTTCCTAGATATAGTTTTGATATGATCCTATTTTCTAGCTAGCATCTAGGAGACACATCCTATTACATTCATTGCATAACAATCCAAAAACTCTAGTCTTTAGGAAAATGACCTGATTCTAAGACCAAATCACAATTTCAGAAATATTATGATGCTACAAAATAGAGGCTCTTTCAACTACTTCAGAATTCATGTAATAGCTCCTATGATCAAGAACATGTCGAATTGATGAGGTGTCAATTCATCCATAGCTAGGCAATTTTTCAGGAAACAAAAAATTCACAAAATCTGGAAAAATTGCCTTCAAAGATTCACCTGTATCTCCTCGTTGGTTCATTTTTTCACAAAATAGTCCTCCAATCACCCCAAAAAATTCAGAGTCAATAGTCAGAGGCCATACTACTGACATTAGCAGTATGTCATCATGAAAGGTAAGATGATGTCAGCATGACATCATGATGATGTCAGTGTACTGATGTGACAGCACCAGAGCGTGACACATGTCAGGAAGTTTTGGCATTTTTGGGTGTTCATGTGGCAGACACGTGGATTGTATGGAAGCTGACATGGTAGTTTGTATGAGGACATTGCAAGATTAGTTCATGACACATGGAAGTTAGGTGGCGTACGAAGCTGAATGTGCAGGTTGACTGGGCGGGTGACTCAGTTGTATGGACCAATCACATGGTGACATGTATCCCAATCACAGGGCACCACGTGGCACCCCGGATAAGGCCAAAGAGGCCTGGGTAAAAATTTGTTTCCACCTCTGAAGGGGTTGAAACCCTGACCTTGTTGAGGGGTCTGAGGTCCCTTTAACTCAACAACAGGAACCAAGCCTGCTTAAGAGGCACAATTAGACTCGTAAGTGTTTGATGAGTGGTAAGGTTCTCCAGATTCGTGATCGGGTTTGAAATTATCGATGGGTTTTAATAGTGATTGATGGATATGTATTTTCTGTGAAACCTTTCCTCAGGCTACATAGTTCTCTTTTTTTATTCTTTTCTAATATTTATAACAAAAGAATGATAGAGCTTAAACTAAATGGCAGAGGGAAGTTAAACTGTGTGTTGGGAGAAGGTTGGGTTTTAGGATAACCTTCATACCTTAGCATGCATACGAAGAAGATCTAAACTACTTCAAACTAGCATTAATACCATTTTGATTAGTAGACGTTCAACATTGTTTGATATAATAGTTATAGAAATAAAATATACACATGACAAGAAATTAGTGCAAGAAAAGTAGTTTTCAATGCTCTATTATCAATCACGGTTTAACCCAATCGATTTATATTCATCAACTAGAATAAAATAAATGTTAACGCATTACAAGATAACTTTAAATAATAGATACAACAACTCTTACTCAATACAACAACAAATATTGAATCCGAAGACAAAGATAATCCCCTTGGTCTAATCACATTCACGCCTCAGATGAAAGAAGTGTCTTTGGTTCTAAACATAACTTCTTAATTAAAATAACTTGCACATAAATAGTTCTCTTACAAATTCCAGAAAAAGTCTTTCTCTCCAAAACCATCGACCCTTTGTCCAAGCTCAATGCCCTTATTTATAAAAAATAACTAAACTAAAAATAACTACTAAAGTTGTGTTAAGTTAAGAAAACACCACGTGGAGGATTTTATCTATCTGTTCTCTTTTGCTTCTCTTTTTCTTCTCCTTTGATCATCTAGTGGTTTTACTGAAGTGGATTGTTCTTCTCGTATTCTGACCACTTGAAGAAAAGATCTTCACATGTATTTTCATATGGGAACCTGTGTTGATCCATCAGAGTGGAGAGGACCTCCTTTATCTCTATTACTCATTCCTTGTTCTTGATTATCTTGACACTTAAGCATTGTAGGACTGCAAGATATTTAATCGGGAGTTCCATGAACTTCTTCACTTAACCCAGAATCATTCTTGAAAACTGTGAAATCTTCGCTTCCCATGTCAGGTCTTTCTCTTCATGTTGTTTAACTATGTCATGCAAATCGGAGAAATCCTCTGGTGGACCAAACTTTGGTAGGTCAGTGTTCCTCATCTCTCGATTGATTTTCTCCCAATTTTTCTCACACTCTCCCCATATTTCCTATATTTTCCGCTAAGGTTCCTGGACCATGCTTACCTAGTGTTCAATTGCCTTCCTTATTTGGGTGATGCTACTATCCATCAACATTCGGATGCAATGCTATTTTGTATCTCATCCCTTCTACACTTCGCTGATGTAGTCTATCCATTCTAAGGCTTGATGTTCCTTCTCATACCATTGTTCCATGTCTTTACAGGTTTCCATCCCCATGAGGGTATCTTCTTGGAAATCAGTATGCAAGAGGTGAAGATATCTCTTTCACTTGTGAATTGTGCATACATTTCTCGGAACTCACACTTCAAGAGTACCACCACTTATGTTGAATTTTGGTAGTACTCTGCTTGATGTCGCAGATGGTCTAGTTCTTTCTTCATGGTGGCCACCTCCCTTTCATCCCTTTGTGCCATGTCTAAAGTAACATCTGTTATGGACATCCCTTCTTCGATTAGCTCAGTCATCTTAGCACTTTCTGTGTCGAACAATGTTTCCTCCGTGGTTATGAAAAGTGTGATATCGATCTTGAGCTTCCTTTTATTTATTGTTCTTCTCATCATAGGTTTGCTTTTCTCGTCATAAGCAATTTCCTATATATCGACAACTTCATCTATTGGTTTAGGAATCTGTTGATATCCCTAGGGTAGAGTACTGCCTAGGCTTCCTACCGTGTAGAAGTGTTCTATGGTAGGTTCTCTTAGTTCCTTAACATGGGAAAATTAAGTATTTTCCGGTGACTTGGAATTATATTGATTCTTGTTGATTGATGGATTATTGGTCCTAGATGGGGAAGTAGGCAAAGGATCGACATTAGCTAGAAGTTCGGTCGTTGAGATGCCAATTTTGGGCTACTCCATTTCTTCTTCTTTTTCACCAACACCCAAATCATTCTTGGAGATATCATTCTGAGGTTTTGTTTCCAATTGATCAAGAAATTTAGTTTCCAGAGTAATCCTAGCCTCATGGTCACCCTCATAGGGATTTGGGATCAAAACATCAGAAGCTGGAGAAAATGTTTCCCCTGGTTCCTCCTCTTATGTGATTGGTACCGGGGTTATGCACAAAGCTTCTGAACCTTCCTCATCGTCATATATGATGATCAAATCTATGAGGACAGTAAGCATACCCATCCCACTTGATACTTTTGCCAACCTTCATTGATCTATAGTAGTCATCGGTGATTCTGCCTGTGGTGACATAAGGCTGGGGTTTTCTTTGTCAATGGTCTCCTCTGGTGGAATTGTCTGTAAGCCACGTAGCTCTTCCTCATGATGACTTGTATCGGTCGGGGTAATCCTCAAGGTTCCTATCAAAGGGTTAAGTGGGGGATCTTCTCATAATCTTTGTATAGCTCTTTCGGCTTCTTCTAGTAATGGTATCCCCCTCCCTCATGTCTATACTACTTCTACTGCTTTGTTTTCTTCTCTTAATCCGAGGGATTCTTGAGTAGTTTGGTCTATTGTATCCACTTTCTCATCCATAGTCATTGCTTTGAACTTGGTCATGTTAGGATTAGCCCTTCTATGGAGCACTTCCTCCCAGTCCTGGGCACCTTCGGTAAAGATATCATCTTCGAAGCTCTCATGAGCATATGGCCAACATGAAGATACCTATGATGTGTTCTGGAGTACTAGGCCTTTTGGATCATGATTGCGAAAATGGACTGTGGGTAACCGATACTCAAGTTGACTCAATCCCTCTTGCTTCACCTCTATAGTGTCTTTTACCTTGTAAAACCCCATATGAAAACCATAGGGTGTGAAAGCCCTCTTCTTGTCCTTTACCAAAGAGGCATTGTAGCCTTGCATAATGGTCTGGTAACAAATATCTCCCAAAATGAGATGGTATGGGACATGAACGAGGAGTAGGTGTGGCATGCCAGTAGTCCTGAACACTCTAATGTAAGTGTGTGTTTATTCAAAATACCAGTGGCCCACTTTGGAAATCATCTTTTTGGTTATCGTTGAAAGCCTTGGGAATTATTTTCTAAATATGATGAAGTACACTCGGGCTATGAACTCATCACATATTATGGCGTAAAATTTCTTGTACCTATTTTCCCATAGAATGTTGAAATAAACATGCACAGGTAACTCAACAACATGCCATCTTAAATTCATACCCGTGAAAACGTTTCTCATGTAGATCATGTCCAATAGGTACGATGCCATGTGGAAAGCTGGTGTTTCTCCATCCTTTGGTGTCTGGGCTTGTAGGATGTTGGTACTTAGCTATTTGGAAATGATGGCTCCCCACTTGAAATTGCTCCCAGAGATTGCCACGGTATATGCCAAGGGAATCCATGCTTCTGAAAAACTTAGAGCAATCTTTATCCCCATATAATCGGTATATTAAATCCATTAAGTACATATACGACTCTCTGAGTTTTACCATGCTATACCATTCATTGCTCCTGTTTGTGAACTTCTTATCTTCCTTCCACCATGAGGCCAGTAACTTGTTAGTGTCATGGAACTCATAAAATCTGACCACAAAGTCTCTATTTAGCCTTTCCTCTGGGTCTCTGATCTTGTGGTATTTTTGGATCTCTACTAGAAGAAATACACCTACACATTCACCCTATTCATTATTGAATGTGCATTTTGTCACATCCGTGTGGTTAATCATCCATCCTAGGGTTTCAATGCAGGGAAAAACTGGGGTTCGACAGGCCGCCATATGTAGACATGATCACCTGATGTTTGGGAAAACCTAGTCATCCAACATCCCGACGTTCGGGTCGTTGTGGGGTGTAAACTCTGGGTGATCCTCGTGGTTGATTTTGTTAAACAAATCTCCCCAATGTGGGAGAATTAATTTTGATCTGGTGCTTTCCTCTGTGTCATCAAACGTTGTAGGTTGGGTAAACTGGTTTTTGGTAGAAGTGTGGATAACTGATTATGTATTTGAGACAAAATCAACATCCCTTGCAGCGCCTGGTGTAGAACCTTAGCCGACCTTCGGTTCTTTCCTTTTGGGTGTTCTTGGTGAGCGCCTGTGCATTGGCTTCCTTGGAGGTATTTTCCTATAGAAAAGAAAAAAAATGTTATAGTGAGCTGCCAACCAACCTTAACAAGTGTTATCGAGCAATCATAAGTGTAGAAATGATAAATATGATGCTTACCTCTTACTCGCAAGAGATTAACCTGGATTTACTGGTAATAAAAGTAAGAGAGTGGGCTGTAACCTTCTCGATGCCTTCTCTCGCTTCTTCGTTTGCTTCGAGAGATAAGTGATTTGCGAACATAATACCATGTTTGGGCATAAACCTTGCAATTTAAATAGAAAGAATTCTTACTTTGTCGTGTCAAGTCTTAAATTCAGGGGTGTAAATGCAGTCTGCACAATATACCACAGAATCCCCACCATGCTTCAGATTAAATGCAATGCCGGTTGGTGGTGAAGGAATATATTATTTTGTAGTTCATCGACAAATTCAAATTTCAATGGTTGGTCGACGCACATGATCGTGGTGTAGGTTGCGCAGAATTCAATTTTTTTTATCAAAACACAAAATTATGTCTCATCTCAGCCGAAGATGTCCCATCGAATTACCAAGACTTTTCAAATTTACAAGAAACTAGTATAATCGACACCGGGGATATGGCAGGATCGCAGATCAAACAGGGTTGTCAGCGTTCGCAGGTAAAAGTTTCAAACTAAAACGAGGAGTTCAGTGTTCTAGCAATCAGTCGACAACTAATGAGTGTATCGGTGTCGGCGGATCATCTTTGACGTTGTTCCGTTGGTGCCTCTAGGAAAAAGTTCTCATGCCGACCCAAAACTGCCCCACAGTGATGATGTGGAGGTGTTGACGTGGAAATATAGAAATGACATGAGGGACATCAAAAGATGACATGAATAATACCTGATAAATATGGACTGCATGCGTGGAAAAACACGTGGTGGTTGATTTGACCCCTTGAGTGTGAGGAGCGTTTCTTTTCGGCGTCGGTGATTTTTGTTTTGACACAGGTTACCGTTCCCTTTCTCCTTCTTCATCGAAGCCTACGGTGTATCGACGATCGATGATTGTTGATGGTTTAACTTTTGGATTTCGTCGATGCCGATGGTACATCAACAATTTTAGAAAACTTCTTTGTAGGCCAGAATCAACAATTGGCGCACCATTTCTCCCATTTTTCCAATACTGATGATACATAGGTGATAGACGATCAACAATTATTGTTGTTATGTGAGCATTTTTCCTCTCAGATTTTTCCGATATCGATGATAGGCACGTGGCTCAAATTTTTAGCTGCTTACACTTAGTCTAAATGCCAAGTTTACTTAGAGAAAAGGTAAATTTGTTCAATAATTCCAAACAAAACCAAATGTGATCAATGATAAAACATAACAACACATAAAACCCATCGATCCCTACACAACTAACTAAATTCATAAAAGACAAGTTGTACCCAAAAGAAAATTCACAAAAACTTGTAGGGTGTGTTGAGTGCTCAACAGACCTCCGGGCACGCCAACAACTTCACAAACCATGCCAACCAATCGAGCTACTTTGTTACTTGTTTATATATATGGCACAATATATATTTAAGTTGGTGTTTAGCGGAGTTTTTTGGATAATCCTCGGTCGGTGGGGGCTAGCCCATCGACCAGAGCAGGGAAGTTCGCTACCAAGAGCCTAAAGACTAGGGGCACAACCCAGCCCTTGGCCACATGGCGCTTCCCATATGACATGATCTTGAATCAAAAGAGGATCGTGCATATTCTTGGTCAAATATGGGTTTTTAAACCATATTATATGTTTTGTTTTAAGTTATTATGCTGATTTTGGTGAATTTTTTCTCCAAAATGAGGATCTGGAGCTCTTTTGAGGCCATATCTTGGGAGGAAGTTGGGCTGTGACCCCCAACCAAATATATATATAAACCATGTCATTTTGAAGGCCATGATAGGTTTAGAACAACATAATGCTGAATATTTTGTGAATCTTAAGCCATTTTTATGCAGAGAAGCCATTGAGGAAGCGAACTTTGGAGGCCATTTCCGGGAGCTACGCTCAACCTTTTTCAGTGTCGTCAGTTGTGTAGGATACTTGAGGTAGAGAAAAACACATCCAGACTAGTTTGCAATCCATTTTATATACTTTTGATGTATTTTTTAAGCATTTAATATTAATAAGAAAGCCCCCCTCACTAAAACAAAGGCCTAGAGACGTAGGCAACTTTTTCGAACTCCGTTAACAATATTTGACATTATGGTTTGTTGTTTTTAGTGTTTATTTTATGTTTTGCATTAATTATGATGGATGAAACATTCTTTCATTAAATCTTATTCTTCTCTTGAATTTCCAAATGGTAAATCAACTCATGCATAAACTTAACCATAGTCTTTAAAAGATCAATTTCGGATCAAGTGGTATCAGAGCAGGTTGACAGTTGGTTGTTTGAGTTTGCATGATTACCAGGGAAAAGCTAAGTCATGGTGAAGGAGAGCTTGTAGAAGGAGATCCTAAGATTGGATCAAGAAAGAGGACATCTCAAAGTGAGAAGATGGCATCAGAAGAAGGACTTTCTCAAAATGAAAGAGAGTTTCAAAGAACTTTCTTTTCCATGTAGGAGATGGTAAAAGTGTTGTATGATGATTACTTGGAACAAAAGAGGTTGTTTCAAGGGGAACCTTCAAGGAAAGACAAAATTGAAGAAGGAGAGGACCCTCTAAAATCTCCTCCTTCACCTCCTTCATCTCCATCATCTTCTTCTTCTTCAAGTACAAGTTCGAATACTACTTCAAGAAAACATTCTCATAAACATAAGCCTAATATGCCATTACTTAAACTTGATGTAAAATTTGTTTTTCCTATGTATGATGGCTAAGTTAATGTTGAGAAACTTGATAACTAGGTTAGATAGATTGAGGTATATTGTATTGTGCAACAAATCAAAGATGAGGCAGCCAAAATAAGATTGGCATCACTTCGTCTTGAAGGCACAACTCTCATCGAGTGGCAAAGTAAGATGCAACATGGAACTCAGAAAGTTGGTAATATTTTTCCATCATGGCATGATTTTATTTCCTCACTTAGAAAAATAGTTCTATCCATTAGGATATAAGGAAAAAGGATTTAATTGAATGGAAAAGTATTAAGTTAAGGAAAGGACAATTGGTGCAGGAATATATAGATGAATTTCGTAAGATGGCTTTGATGTTAGATGTTCCATTAACTACAAAAGAAACTCTTATGAAGTATATAGGAGGTTTGCATGCTTATATTCGTAATATTGTATTTATGTTTGGACCTAATAATCTTGATGATGTTTGTATTCAAGTAAGATATATTGAAACATGAAAAACTGGAGTTAGTGTATCACGAGAATCATCTTCAAAGAAAGAAGGCAAAGGCAAAGGGAATGGGAAGAAATCAAATTCAACGACAGTTAAGGAAGATAATCTCTCTTGCAAGCATTGAAAGAAAGAAGGGAACGATGATGAACATTGATGGCAATTGCACCCAGAGAAGAGACCGAAGTGGTTCAAAGAGAGGAAATGGAGTCAAAAAGTTGAAACAACAACACTACCAATAGACTTGGGGTCAAATTCAGGTGATGAGTCTAAGATTACAGTAGTTGGTTTGACAGGTAAAATTGGTGATGGTTTTTATTCAAGAAGTAAATTTTTTCATATAAGGGCCATTATGAAACATACTAAGATCGATACATTGATAGATAGAGGATCTCAATCTAACTTAATTTTAGAAGAAGTGGTTAAGAAATTGGGATTAAACACTAAGATGCAACACAAACCCTATTCACTAAATTGGATAAGAAAAGATCATAAGTTTCCCATAAAAAAGAAATGTATCATAAAGTTTGCAATTACATCTAAGCATGTGGATGAAGTAATATGTGATGTGGTGCCGCTAGAAACATGTGGAATGGTCTTAGGAAGCCCTTATTTATATGATCGCAAAGCAATCTTATACAGGGAACATAATCAATATCACTTGTTAAAAAAGGGAACTGAGTATGTTGTACATGCTCATCATATTAAAGCAAATCAATCTCTTCTAACAATGGAACAATTAAAGAAGGTATCTTATACAAGAAATACACCTATAATTGTGCCAAGTAAAGCAGTTGATCTTAAGCATGAGCATGAGATGGTTGTAGGATGGGAGTTCAATCATACTTTGATTCAAGATAAGTTAATGTTGTGCAAGCCCATCAAACATATTGGTTCATTTTCAGTCATATTTATGATATTATCGTTGCTAATGCTTTCTACATGGATGGTAGTGGATTCAGTAAGATGTGAACGAGTTCAAATGGATAACAATATGCTTTCAGATTTCATGGTTATTATGTAATTGATTATGATGTGACAGGTGCACATGACAAAATTTAAAGAAAAATGACAAGTGGGGAGGCCTATCTTGCACTTGATGTTTGGTTAATATCCTTTTGGAGGACCAAAAAGTCTTAGTGGGGAGGAATGATCCAAAATGGATCCAGGAAGGCCAAAATTTCAAAGTTCTCGGAATCAGACAAAACCAACATCATCGTGTAGGGATTGTTGTGTCGACCGTGGTAGTATGTTTTTTTTCAAAAATGGACACTGTATGGCGAAGTTATTGCGATATGAACTTTTTCCCAAATAGGAAAAAAAAATCAAAGTCAACAGTCAGAGACTGTAATGCTGACGTCAATAGTATTTCATCATGATAGGGCAGATGATGTCAACATGATATCAAGATGGAATCAACATGCTAACGTGGTAGCACCAGAGCATGACACATGTTAGGAAGTTTTGGCATTTTTGGGTGCTGATGTGGCAGACACGTGGACTATACGGACGTTGACGTGGTAGTCCGTACGATGACATGGAGGGATTAGATCATGACATGTGGTAGTGAGGTGGCGTACGGAGGTGACTATGTAGGTTGACTGGGCAGGTGACTTAGTTGTACGGACCAATCATAGGGTGACATGTGGCCCAATCATAGGGTGCCACATGGCACCCTGGATAAGGCTAAAGAGGCCTGGGTAAAAATTTGTTTCCACCTCCGATGGGGTCGAACTCGTGACCTCCAGGCACGCCAACAACTTCACAAAGCGCATCAACCAACTGAGCTACTTTTTCACCTTTATATATATATGATGCAATATATATTTAAGTTGGTAGTTGGCAGAGTTTTTGGGATAAGCCCCAGCTAGCGGGGGCTATCCTGTCGACCAGAGCAGGTAAGTTAGTCACCAAGAGCCTAAATATTAGGGGCGTGGCCTAGCCCGTCGACCAGAGCAGGTAATTTCGTCACTAAGAGCCTAAAGACCAGGGGCGCGACCTAGCCCAAGGCCACATGACGCTTCCCATATGACCAGGAGCCCGAATCAAAAGGTGCGTGCGCATAGTATTGGTCAAATATGGGTTTTAAACCATATTTTATGTTTTTTTAAGTTATTATGCTGATTTTGGTGGATTTTTGCCCAAAAATGAGGATTTGGAGCCCGTTTTGAGGCTAAGTCTTGGTAGGAAGTTGGGGTGTGACCCCCAAACAAATATATATATAAACCAGGTCCTTTTGATATCCATGGTAGGTTCAGAACATTATAATGTTGAATATTTTGTGAAGCTGAAGCCATGGAGGAAGCGAACTTTGGAGGCCATTTCCGGGAGCTACATTTAGCGTTTTTCAGTGTCGTCAGTTGTGTTAGATTCTTGAGGTCGAGAAGAACACAACTAGACTAGTTTTTAATCCATTTGATATAATTCTGATGTATTTTTTAAGCATTGAATATTAATAAGAAAGCCTCCCCCACTGAGACAAAGGCCTGGAGACGTAGGCAACTTTTTCTAGCTCCGTTAACAATCTTTGGCGTTATGGTTTGTTGTTCTTAGTGATTTTTTTTTTTTTGCATTCCTTATGATGGTTGCAACATTATTTTATTAAATCTTCTTATTCTCTTCAATTTCTAAATGGTAAATCAACTCATGCATAAACTTAACCATAGTCTTTAAAAGATCAATTTCAGATCAACTAGACATGAAGGGTCATTGGAAATGGGGTCATTTGATAGATGTGATAGATTGGGCAATTCCAACATCGCTAGGAAAGGCAATGGAATATGAGAAAATGAATACTCAGACAAGGATGAAGTTCCTTGAGACATGTTATCACGCAATTTGTACTTTCCCAAAGCCTAGGGAAAGTAAGGGAGATTGGCATAACAAACAGGTTATCCTATCATTGTCACCTTAATAGGAAATCCACACTTTTTAGGGATAGGTAGGGTCTACCCTAGGGGAGGCATCCCTGGTAACCTAAAGGGCTGGAAAATTAGGGTTATGGTCAAGATAGATTCCCCCCTCTCACTAGTTACCAAAGTCACAAAGTCTGTGTCTAAAATATGAGGTTAATGAAGTGCTTGATGTACCTTCCCGGAACAAGACAATATAGCATGAATATACAATAATTCCAAGTACAAATATGATAATAACACATCAATCAACAATGGACAGTGAAAATAAGTGCCAGCTGGTATCAAATTGCAACATTTAATAAGTTTACAACAACAATTAATAAATTGTAACATCTGCAATAAAAGCTCTTCATAATTGCTTGAAAAGATAGTGAAAAGATAGCATTTACTAAGCAAAATGATAATCAAATGTAATAAGCAACTTTTGAATTGTTTATATAGCATTCAAAGTCAATTATGAAGAAAAATTGTTGCAGTTAGATGGTTGTAACAAACATTTATAACATGAGCAAGAAAGTTAGTGATCTAGGATAAATTAGTGTTACATTTAATTAGTAATAGGTTAATAGAATAGTGTTTGAATGTTTGATCAATATTCCAACAAATGAGAGACAACATACTAGTGCCTTTAGGGTTTATGGATTCAATTATATCACCACATTAACTTGGAGAGACAACAATGATTATACTTGTCTAAAATATAACAAGGTGGAAGCTTGAGAAGTAGTATCTTAAGTTCTCAAGCACCAAGCCTCAAAGAGAAGGTTCAACTAGGGTGTAGGCACTTCTAGGCCCTAGTTATTTCTCCTATACTTAGACTCTTGAAAAATATTTAATGCAATAAGATATAGACAAAGCTTCTAAAGTTCTAGCACTTTAGGGCTCTAAAGTTTGTCTAGACAAGATCTTCTTAAGAAAAACTAGCAAAATAAAGAGCAAGAAAGAAGCACCTTATGTTTCTTACTCCTAGGGTTTCAAGCAATAAATTTCATAATATTAAATATGAACAAGTAAACATACCATAGACATTTATCATGAAATGAAAATTTCAGATTTATTTACTTCACCAAGAATAATCAAGCACAAAAACCCTAGATTTGCCAAAATTTCACCAAGAAATGTTCCAAAATGCATCCAAAATAGCCTCCAAGCAAGTGTGCCTTGGTGATTTCAACCAATAAACCCTTTAGGGAGAAAATTTTAGTCCTCCATTTTGTGAGAGGTGAGTTGTGATGTAAAAATGAGAGCACTTCATGTTTATTTATACAAAATTTTGACCTTTAATTAATTTTTAGGTCAAAATAAGGCCGACCTGGCCAATTTACAATAAAATTCAATTTTGACGTAATAAAAATTAATTAGCATCCAAAGACACCTCCAAGGGTGACATCATGCCCTTCTAGGGTGACGTTGAGGCGTAAATGTGGAACATTAAACCTAAAATGTAGGGCGCTTGGCCTCTAGAGGCCCTAGATGATTCCCACGCATGCCACAAGGCTCATAAATTCCTCCAAAATGAAAACCCTAGATCTAGATGATGTCTAGGGTCATGATGGTGACGTTGAGGGCCCTCAAGGGTCAAATTCCATGTGGAGGAGAAAGGTCCCCTTGTGTATAGGTCTTCCAGGGTGCCTCTGAAGGAAACGTCCTTCTTTTTTCGGGCGCAAATCTTCAATTTTTTCTTACCCCTGGCTGGGGTTGCATCCATCCATTTGTGGGATTTATTACCTGTCGATCGGGAAAGGTCCTGCATCAACAAAAAGTACACCCTCCAGGGGTTCATAAGTCATAGGGATCATAGCATGTAAATCACATCTAATAATTAAATTACCCAAACATGTGCAACAAACCCCACTTAACCCAAGAAAATGCTCAAAGACATTATGCAACTTGACAAGTTAGGTTTGGAGAAGATCTCAGGGTGTCCTATTGGGATAACCTCTCTTAGGTTTGGGGTGTTTCCTAGGTGGGATCTAATCTAAGTCATGTAAGTGTATGAGGTGGCATAGGGTAAGTATTTGGGCATGGGGTGCATGTAATAATAGGGAAATGTAAAGTCTTACATGTGGGTGCCTTTGTAGAGGGTGAGTTGCACCTTCTCATAAATGCAATTGTTTCCTAGCCCATTCATTGTCGTTTATTCTTAGCTTTATTTCTTTTGATCTTTTGTTTTTGTGCTTCAAGGGAATAGTTGAGGGCCATTTTCCTGGCTTGATTACCAGAGGTGACAACGTTATCCACAAAAAATTCACAGAAATGAGAAGGTTGGCTCGTGATGAGACCCCCTTTCTCTTGGCTATGCCACCAAGATCCACTACCATGGTTTGGTGACCAAATAGGTGGTATTTTCATACCTCTACATTCCCATGGTAATAATAGGTCAGCTCATGATGAGACCTTCTATCCATAAACTAGTACCTTGAGTGTTTATGTATCTTATGGGTCCCCTTTTCTTATTGAGAAGATTTTCAAGCTTTCTCTGGGATCCCTAGGAAAAGAATCTCAAAGGTTTCAACATTGGCTTTTAACTCTTCCCAGCTACTTTTACCCTTTGGGCCTTTAGCCCCTTCTTCCCACAAGGTAAGGTACAACCCTTTCTAGCATAGCCAATCCCAATGCCCAAACAAGGATAAGGGGGATGGAAGGAATAAGGATGGAAAGTGGTATGTATGGAGGGAACAGACGATGAATTTTCATAGACCCACCCAGTAGCAACCTCTCCTAAATGGAAACTAACTTACTATGGAACTATGTTACCCTTCTAGGTATAAACAAGGCAAAGAGCATAAATTACAAGAAAATGTCATGAAATGAAGAAGGATAACATATTCTAGTAATTCAAAAATCAGAGTGATACATACCATGATAGATAGAATCATTACCTCATGGAGCAAGACCCACCACTACTTCAGGACCAGGCTGGTGGGATGGATACTACTGCTGGTGATGAATGGACTGCACTGAAGAAAAGAGGGGCCCTCCAGGGCCATGCTCAAGTCATATGTCTCTCTTCAATCCATGTCTAGAACCTGTGGGACTTGAGACATGATCTCCTTAGTTATCCCTAGGCTAGGGGATAACATCTGGCTCCAACTCGGGGGCATGTGCTCACCGTAGAGCGCATGAGAACCTCAACATCTCTGGTATGACATGATTCTGCTAAATATCAACAAAGGATATTAGATGTCCCTAGGGTGGTGATATCACCCCTTATTCATATATGATATAATAAACAAATAAAGAGCATCTCTAATCTAGCATATGATCATGAGCATACATATATACATAATGAAACAAGATAATATGAAAATGAAACTACAACTATGATAACATGATATGCAATGGTATGTACAATGGATGAAAATGCCTACCTATCCTAACTCACCTGTACTTACCTTTCAAATGCTAGGTATAATCATACAACCAGTACAACCATACTAACAATGTATCATAACACCTGCCTCTGTGCTTCATCATAAACCAAAACAATGACAAGTTAAGAACAAGATAAACATGAGTTAGAGCATGCATTATATCATAGGAAGTCATAAAGTCTAGCTCATGGAGGCGAGAGAGAGGGACAAAATCATGCCAAGTCACCCTTCCAAAAAAGTGATCAATCTATCTCAAAAAAGGATTGTGAGAGGTTAAGGACTCAAAGGGGTGGCTCAAAGATTTTGAGGGTTGACTACCTTGGACGTCATCACTCACTGGGGTCTGAGAAGGGATTAACAAGAACTTAGAGAGAATATGACAACTTCTTAGGGGAAAGCTTAAATATTGAGATAATAAACTTCTTAAGGAATTCAACCTCTTCTTAAGGAATTTTTTTCCCAAAAGAAAACTTGAAACAAGAGACATGTTCCCCAACTACATCCTTAGTGACATAATGAGGTAAAGAAATTGGAGGGAGTTGGAAAACCTTGTCACAAGTATCCTGCTTTAGGCAAGAAACATCCCCACCTTTATCAAAATTTGAGCACAACGGAGGTTGATAATATTTTTCATAGAATAAATCCAAGTGATCAAAGGGATACTCATAAAAATCCTCAAGGTATGACTGAAAATCATCAGGAGGACTTTGCATTGGGTCATCCTTGGGTGCTTGGGAACCTTCTATAATTATATCATCATCTTGTTTCCAAACATCAAAATTATTAGCAACATCATATGATTGTTGTAAATGCAACATTCAAAGATATCCTTACATATCAAAAATGAGATCCACATCATAACCAATCACATCCCACTTACATCTTCCAACATGTACGAACTCATCAATATTATCAACCATGTCATTATCTTTATCATAACATGAAGGATTTAATGCATCCAAGGGATCCTCTAATACTTCTTCACTTTCCAAATCATAAAATAAAGCATCATCAAAACCTTGGAAAGGAAATTAACTTACTGTGTTCACTTCTTGTTGTGCAGGAGCGTCAAAGGATTGGATGAATTCGTCAAATGGAAGGGAATCCAGTACATCATCCCCAAGACTTGTCTCTTTAATCATCTTTTCACCTTCATAAGAAAATGAAGGACATAGCTCTTCCAAGGGTTCCTTTACTTCTTCACCTTTTGAATCATAGAACATAGTGTCATAAAAAACCAAGAAAGGAAATTGATTCACCTCATTCTCTTTGTCTTGTGCAGGAGAGATATGATCTTGGAGAGCTTCATCGGATGGAGCAATGGATACTAGTGCTTCATCCTCATAACTCACTTCTTTAGTCAAGTCTTTACTACATTCTATTGAATCATGGGAAAAATATTGCTCCTCTTCAAGGGGTTGACAACATTCTTCATAAATCTCTCCTTCTATATTTGAGGGTTCCTGGTATTGAGTATGGTATACATCCCTGAGATCTTCCACAATCTTAGTGGTGAATCCTTCGTCCTCTAGGGCTATTTCGAGATTTTGAAGGGCATATTCATATGTCTGGAATTGTGGTTTCACAAAATCAATAAACCTATTGATGAGGTCTACGAAATATGATATACCCTTATATTCACAACAACCCTTAATCCAATCTTAAAAAAATGATGACAGCGAAAGTATAAACAATTTTACCAAAACATCCTCCCCTTCAAATTCTATCTCACTTCTATACTTCAAGAATTCTACAATGTGAGTAATTGGGAGGCCTTTAAATCTTGGAGAGTTTCTTAACCATTTAATATCAAAATAATGTGGGTATCCTTGAAAAATTTCAAAATCATAGTCGGATATGCTTGTTCCCAAGGCGTCATGATCCCATATCTTGGAAATATCACAAAGTTGAGAGTAAGGTGGCACCTTGGAAAAGGTCAATGGAGTCGCTAGATATCCTTTTAAGGATTATCAAAGGGAGTGAAGGAATCACCCATGGTGGATTCTTCAGGTAAGCTTCGTAAGATGAAGGCTTTGAGGGAAAGGCTTATCGAAAGAGTTTTGTTGAGGAATAATGACTTAGTGTTCCCTGACAATGGCGCCAAACATGTTCTCACGCAATTTGTACTTGCAAAAATACCAAGGAAAGTAAGAGAGATTGGTGTAAAAAACTGATCCATATGAATATTGGTGGCCACCCACCTTTTCCAACTGGCTCAAAACATTTTTCTGACAATTTTGGCAATTTACTATTTTTAGCAGTTTTAACTCCTGGGGCCATTTTGAAGGCCTAAATGAAGGATTTTCAGAATAGAGATCCTTAATGATATTTGAAGGAATTATTGAGCCCCCAAAATGAATCTCCTCGACAATACCTTTCCAACGGGCTATCACACGCCTAAAACGGAGATCGTATGCAAAAGTTACGACCCCGAGAAGTTGATGTAATAACTTACCCAAACGGTGCCCACATGACTTTTGGCGCTTCATCTCCTAGGGTTAGGTTTTTGGATGTCTAGGGTTTTTGGAATTCTTGTTTATTTTAAAAAGGCCTTCAGAGCCTCATTGTAAACTTCTTCTTGCGAATGAGCGCAACCGTCACATCTCTTCTCAGAGATAAGCTGCCACCATTCCAGCAAGCTTGTTTCCGCTGCATTTTACAGTTTCAGCTTATTTCGTTATTGAATAGAAAACCAGTTTTATTGTATCTCTGTTATTTTGTGTTAAGCACTTGTTAATAATCTGTATTCATTTCGTTCTGCTCATAAAATACGAATCAATGGTATCAGAGCAGTCTGCTCCTTGTCGTCTTAATGCATGTCCCCAATGAGGTCGGAGTACAAAGAGTTGGGTCTCGAGCTTGTTTCTCTTGAGGACAAAAGCTCTCACACGCCCAAGTGACCTCTCATGGCGGGAGAAAAGAAAGATGATGGGACAGGATATCCTTTCAAACTGTTGATTGAGGAATCCCTCACGCAACAGAGGAACGAGATGATGGATAGTTTCACGCAAATCCTTTGGTGGCTACCAACAGGCGACACATCTTCTTCAAACGGAGGCGCCGCCCCCTTCAAGGTGAAAATAAACTTCGATATTCCTATATTTGAAGGTCAGGTAGACGCAAATGCTATAGACAAGTGGTTGAATCTACTAGAAGGGTATTTTTCTGTCCATAACTTTTCGAATATAGAAAATATTACTTTTGCACTCCTCAAAGCTGTTCCCCATGTCAAAGATTGGTGGGAAACTTTCTATGAGCAAAAGAAAATAGAGGAAACCTCATTATTTTCAGTCACTACCACCTGGGAATCCTTCAGGGATTCTATTAAGGAACAATAATACCCTGTCGGAAGTTATGACGACCTGTATACCAAATGGACCGCACTGCGGCAAGAAAGAGACCAAGCAGTGCTTGATTTCAAAAATATCTTCCTTAACTTGCGCACCAAGTTGGGTATCAAAGATTCAGATCAAAATATGGTGCTCAAGTATCACGGTGCTTTGCATATATACATCCAKACCGAAATGGAATTTCTGGACATCTCATCCTTGGGTGCGGCCTACCGATATGCTTTCAAAATCGAGCAAAAGCTCAAACAAAAGACGCGACAATTTGGGCTTGGGAATCCCCCACAAAAAAAGCYGGGAAAGGGTGGCCCCAATCCACAAAAAAAAGGACAGAAAATATGGACAGCATCAGGACAACCAGTCCAAGCTTCAAGCAAAGAAGGACACAAGAAAGACAAAGAAAGATACTGGGAAGTGGTGCGACTTTCATAAGAGCCCTTGGAATAACACTGCTGATTGCCTCTCAAAGCAGTCGTTGGTGGCTGAAGTGAAAGCCTCTGAATTAGATGCGGATTCTAACTCTGAGTCAGAACCAGAAAGGGGAAGATGGATCATTAACGCGGAACCCAGTGCCACCGTTGCTACCACCAAGCTCCAGCCTGGTGAACCAGACAAGCCAAAAGAAGAAGAGTGCCTCTTCCATTCATAGATGTGGGTAAAAGGAACCCCGTTGTAGTTCATCGTTGATAGTGGTATCCAGAAGAACTTCATCTCAGCAGAGGTCGTCAAGCGACTTTCCATGCCAACAATGTCTCACCCACAACCCTACACCATTGGATGGCTCCGCCAAGGAAGCGATCTCCGCGTCAGCCAACAGTGCCAACTGTCGTACGACATCAAGCCCTTCAAAGACGAGGTATTATGTGATGTTTCTCCTCTCGAAGTTTGTGATGTTCTTTTGGGCCAACCTTATTTATGGAAACATCATGTTGTATATGAGTCTGGGCCTCGTAGTGTTATTATTACTTTGAACAAGAAATTGTACAGAATACCCGAGGCAGTCCCACCTAGTGCTATTTTCTTGATCTCTGCTAAGTAATGCAGGAAGGTCATCTCTCAGATGGGGAAGTTTGTCTTCTTCTTGATTCACTCTGAGAATAAGAGAAAGATCACAACCACATCCAGGGTATCTGTGACCAACCTCTCCACACAGCAGAAGGAAGTAGATAAGGTCGTGGAAGAATACTCAGATATCTTCTCCTCACCTAGAGGGGTACCTCTGCACTGCCAGGTCAAGCACCCCATCGATCTGACCCCTGACGCACCTCTTCCCAATGGGCCAGTCTATTTCCACTCTTTGTTAGAGAATGAGAAGATCAGGCGACAGATCCAAGAACTTCTCCACAAGGGGCACATCCATCCCATCTCATCACCTTGCGGGAGCCTAATCGTGTTGGTACAGAAGAAAGATGGAACCTGGTGACTCTGTATTGATTACCAGGCTTTGAATAAAATCACAGTCAGAAACCAGTACCCGATTCCCCGAATCGACGACCTCTTTGATCAACTCACGGGGGCCAAATACTTTAGTAAGATTGATCTGAAGTCTGGCTACCAACAGGTCCCGATAAAACAGACATATGTATGGAAGAATTCCTTCAAGTCAAAGGAAGGCCTTTTTGAATGGTTGGTCATGCCCTCTGGTTTGACAAATGCTCCAGCTACTTTCATGAGGATGATGGACGATATCCTGTGACCATTCACCAATACTTTTGTAGTGGTGTATCTGGATGACATTCTAATTTACAACAAGACTTGGGCCGAACACTTGCAACATATTTAGTAGGTTCTGCACACCCTGTGGCAGCACAAGTTATACGCCAACTTGGAAAAATTCTCCTTTGGCATGGACATGGTCCATTACCTAGGATACATCATTGATCAACATGGTGTACATATGGATCTAGCCAAGATCCAAGTCATCTGTGACTGGCCAGCCCCAACAACACTCATTGAGCTTCAAAGCTTCTTGGGCCTTGCCAATTTCTACTGCAGGTTCGTGTTGGGATTCTCCCATATTGCATGGGCCCTCAGCCAAATAAATAGGGGTGGTGGTAAGGTGAAATTTGCATGGGGATGGTCCCAAGAACAAGCATTCGATGATTTGAAGCAACGTTTGTGCTCAGCCTCAGTACTTTCACTAACAGACCTGCAACATCCCTTTGAAATTGAGACAGATGCTTCAGACTATGCTGTGGGTGCCGTTCTCACTCAACATGGCCACCCTGTGGCCTATCATAGTGAGACACTATCAGATATTGTCCATAAATACCCTACTTATGACAAGCAAATGTACTCCATTGTACAAGCCTGCCACCACTTGAGACATTATATTATTGGGAAGGAGATAGTCATCCACACTGATCATAAGCCACTGCAGTTCATGCAAACATAGGGAAAATTGCAGAATGACCGCCATCAAAAGTGGTCCACATACTTGCAACAATTCCACCTCAACATCAAGTATAAAACAGGAAGCACCAATTGCGTCGCTGATTGCCTCAGTAGACCGCCAGTCGCGACACTCACCACGGTGCTATACTCTTGCGGCCATGAGACATTTGGATGTCCCCATCTCTATGAGACAGACCCTGACTTCGCCACCACCTACCAAATGTTGGGTGCAAATGCAGTTGTCGATAATTTCCATCTTTAGGATGGGTTGTTGTGTCGTATGGGCCATATCTATGTTCCATCAAGTGAGCGGGCGAAGATGGTCTGGGAAGTCCACTACAGTCGGGTGGTAGGATACTTCGGCATCGAAAAGACAATGGTGATGCTACAAAAACATTTCTACTGGTCGAAACTTTGACAGGAGGTCAACAAATATATCAGGTATTGCACTGCCTGTGCTATTGCCAAATCGACCACTAAGACGCTATTGCCAAATTGACCACTAAGAAACATGGCCTATACACTCCTCTTCCTACTCCTGACAGGCCATGGGAATTCATCTCAATGGACTACCTGTCGGGCCTCCCGTCCACCAAGCCAGGAAATGATTGTGTTTTTGTGGTTGTTGATTACTTTTCTAAGATGGCGATTCTGGTTGCCTGTAAGAAGAGCATCACAATAGAGGCTACTTCCAAGCTCTTCTTAGAACGAGTCTGGTTACATTTTGGAATCCCACAAACCATTGTCTCAGATAGGGATAGTCGATTTCTCAGCACATTTTGGTCGAGCCTCTGGTCACTGCTGGACACCAAGCTCACAAAATCCATGACCTTCCACCCCCAGACAAATGTCCAAATCGAGGTTGTAAATCAAATGGTTGTGCATATCCTTTGCATGTATAATTCAAATCACCCTTGCACATGGGATGAGAGCCTTCCTTATGTCCAACATAGTTACAACTGAGCCCTGCATAGGTCAACCGGTCACAGCCCCTTTCAGGTGGGGTTGGGATTCCAACCATTGGGTCCCATAGATGTTGCACTTCCCCTTGTGGTCACCTCGACCCACTCATCTTATACTCCAACTGAAGCTAACAAAGCCACCCGGTTCATTGAGCGGATTTAGCACATGCGCCAACAGGTTCAAGATATCCTATATAAGTCCAATGACAAGTACAAACAATGCCATGATCAACATCAGGTGCCACATAAGTTTCAGGTGGGCGACAAAGTTTGGTTGCACTTGCAGAAAGAATGCCTTACAGGACCCCATCGGAAGCTTTTCCCACTCCATTATGAGCCATACACTATCACCAAGGCCATGGGGGACAATGATTTTGAGCTCAACATTCCTCCCTTCCTTGGCCTGAACCCAATATTCAATGTGGATCTCCTTTGCCCTTATTTCCCACCATTATTAGACACCTCAGAAGTAGTAGAACAACTGACACCAATAGAGCTCAACCATGACTGCATACAACAAACATCCAATGATCAGATTGTGGACACACATATCAAGGGCACTCGACAACAAAGGATCCAGCGTTATCGAGTCATCAAAGCAGGGCAGCTCTTGCACCAAGGCAAGTGGCTCACTCGGAGCCAAATTCAGCAGAAATTTCCTCATCTGATGGGGGACCTCAACGCAATGGAGACCATTGATTCCTAAGGAGGGAGGATTGATCTAGATGGATATTGGTGGCCGCCCACTTTTTCCAACTGGCTCAAAACAATTTTGACAATTTTGGCAATTTACTATTTTTAGCAGTTTTAACTCCCGGGGCCATTTTGAGGGCCTAAATGAAGGTTTTTCAGGATCAAGATACTCAATAATATCCAAAGGCATGATTGGTCCCCCAAAATGAATCTCCTCGACAATACCTTTTCAACGGGCTATCACATGCCTAAAATAGAGATCGTATGCAAAAGTTACGACCCTGGGAAGTTGATGTACTAACTTACCCAAACGGGGCCCACATGACTTTTTGCACGTCATCTCCTAGGGTTAGGTTTTTGGATGTCTAGGGTTTTTGGAGTTCTTGTTTATTGTAAAAATTCCTTCAGAGCCTCATTGTAATCTTCTTCTTGTGAATGCGTGCAATCGTCACATCTCTTCTTAGAGATAAGCTTCCACCATTCCAACAAGCTCGTTTCCCCTGCATTTTACAGTTTCAACTTATTTTGTTATTGAATAGAAAACCAATTTTACTGTATCTTTGTTATTTTGTGTTAAGCACCTGTTAATAATCTGTATTCATTTCATTCTGCTCATAAAATCCGAATCACAAACATGATATCCTATCACTGTCACCTTAATAGGAAATCTCCACTTTTTAGGGATAGGCAGGGTCTACACAGGGGAGGCATCCCCGGTAACCTAAAGGGATGGAAAACTAGGGTTATGGTCAAGATATATTCCCCCCTCTCATTGGTTACCAAAGTCACTAATTTTGTGTCTAAAATATGAGGTTAATGAAGTGCTTGATGTACCTGCCCAGAACAAGACAATATAGTAGGCATATACAATAATTCCAAGTACAAATATGATAATAACACCTCAATAGACAATGGACAGTGAAAATAAGTGCTAGCTGATATGAAATTGCAGCATTTAATAATTTTACAACAACAATTAATAAATTGTAACAACTACAATAAAAGCTCTTCAGAATTGCTTGAAAAGACAGTGAAAAGATAACATTTACTAAGTAGAATGATAATCAAATATCATAAGAAAATTCTTAAGTGTTTAGCTAGCATTCAAAGTCAATTATGCAGAAAATTTGTTGCAGTTAGATGGTTGTGGCAAACATTTATAACAACAACAATAAAGTTAGTGATCTAGGCTAAATTAGTGTTAGATTTAATTGTAATATCTTAAGAGAATAGTGTTTGAGTATTTGATCAACCTTCCAACAAAAGAGAGACAATAGAGTAGTGCCTTTAGGGTTTATGGAGTCAATTATATCAGCACATTAACTTGGAGAGACAACAATGATTATACTTGTCTAAAAGATAACAATGTGGAAGCTTGAGAAGTAGTATCTTAAGTTCTCAAGAACCAAGCCTCAAAGAGAGGGTTCAACTAGGGTGTAGGCACTTCTAGGCCCTAGTGATTTCTCCTATCCTTGGACTCTTGAAAAAAATTTAATGCAATAAGAACTAGACAAATCTTCTAAAGTGCTAGCACTTTAGGGCTCTAGAAGTTTGTTTAGACAAGATATTCTTAAGCAAAACTAGCAAAATAAAGAGCAAGAAAGAAGCACCTTATGTTTCTTACTCCTAGGGTTTCAAGAAAGCTATTTCATAATCTTAAATATGAACAAGTAAACATACCATATAAATTTATCATGAAATTAAAATTGCAGATTTACTTACTTCACCAAGAATAATCAAGCACAAACACCGAATATTTTCCAAAATTTCACCAAGAAATTATCCAAAATAGCCTCCAAGCGAGTGTGTCTTGGTAATTTCAGCCAATAACCCCTTTAGGGTGAAAATTTCAGTCCTCCCTTTTATGAGAGGTGAGTTTTGATGTAAAAATGAGAGCACTTTATATTTATTTATGCAAAATTTTGACCTTTAATTAATTTCAGGTCAAAATAAAGCCGACCTAGCCAATTTACAATAAAATTCATTTTTGAAATAATAAAAATTAATTAGCATCTAAAGACACCTCCAAGGGTGGCGTCATGCCCTTCTAGGGTGACGTTGAGGCCTAAAGGTGAAGCATTGAACCTAAAATGTAGGGTGCTTGGCCTCTAGAGGTCCCAGATAATGCCCACATGTGCCACCAGGCTCATAAATGCCTCCAAAATGAAAACCATAGCTATGGATGACGTCTAGGGTCATGATGGTGACGTCAAGGTCCCGCAAGGGCCAACGTCCATGTGGAGGAGAAAAGTCCCCTTGGGTCTAGGTCTCCGAGGGTGCCTCCAAAGGAAACATCCTTCTTTTTTCTGGTGCAAATATTCAATTTCTTCTCACCCCTAGCTGGGGTTGAAGCATCCATGTGTGGGATTTAACCCCCCATGAAGGTCTGAGATAATCATTCCCTCATGTGTACCTGTCCAACGGGTTAGGTCCCACAACAATAAAAAGTACGCCCTCTAGGGGTTCATTATTCGCAGGGATCATAACATGTAAATCAAATCCAATAATTAAATTACCCAAACATGTGCATCAAACCCCCCTTAACCCAAACAAATGCTCAAAGACGTTATGAAACTTGACAATTTATGTTTGGAGAAGGTCTGAGGGTGTCCTGTTGGGCTAACCTCTCTTAA
Source organism: Picea mariana (assembly GCA_032191745.1). Taxonomy (NCBI): domain Eukaryota; kingdom Viridiplantae; phylum Streptophyta; class Pinopsida; order Pinales; family Pinaceae; genus Picea; species Picea mariana. Next base: position 71,390 of record JASDQU010099761.1, on the reverse strand, counting down.
GTTTGGGGTGTTTCCCAAGTGGAATCCAATCCAAGTCATGTACGTGTATGAGGTGGCATAGGGTAAGTATTTGGGCATGGGGTGCATGTAATAATAGGGAAATGTAAAGTCTTACCTGTGGGTGCCTTTGTATAGGGCGAGTTGCACCTTGTCATAAATGTACTTGTTTCCTAGACCATTCATTGTCTTTAATTCTTAGATTTATTTCTTTTGATCTTTTTCTTTTGTTCTTCAATGGAATAGTTGAGGGCCATTGTCCTGGATTGATGACCAGAGGTGACAACGTTACCCACAAACATTTCATGTAAATGAGAAGGTTGGCTCATGATGAGACCCCCTTTCTCTTTGATATTCCACCAAGAGCCACTACCTTGATTTGGTGATCAAATATGTGGTAGTGTCATACCACTACATGCCCATGGTCACAATAGGTCGCCTCGTGATGAGACCTCCTATCCATCAACTAGTACCTTGAGTGTTTATGTATCTTATAGGTCCCCTTTTCTTACTGAGAATATTTTCAATGCTTTCTCAGGGATCCCTGGGCGAAGCATATCAAAGGTTTCAACATTGGATTTTATCTCTTTCCAACTACTTTTACCCTCTGGGCCTTTATCCCCTTCTTCCCACAAGCTAAGGTACAACCCTTCCTAGCGTAGCCAATCCCAATTCCCAAACAAGGATAGGGGGGATAGAAGGAATAAGTATGGAAAGTGGTAAGTATGGAGGGAATGGACGATGATGTTTCACAGACCCACCCAGTAGTAACCCCTCCTAAAAGGAAACAAACTTACTAGGGCACCGTGTTACCCTTCCAGGTATAGATGAGGTAAAGAGCATAATTTTCAAGAAAACATCATGAAATGAAGAAGGATTCAATACAACATATTCAAGTACTTCAAAAATCAAAGTGATACATACCATGATACCTGAACTCATTATATCATGGAGCAGGACCCACCACTACTTCAGGACCAGGATGGTGGGATAGATATTGTTGGTAGTGATGAATGGATTGCACTAAAGAAAAGAGGGGCCCTTCGGGGCCATGCTCAAGTCATCTGGATCTTGGTACTCCATGTCTAGAACCCGTGGAACTCAAGACATGATATCCTTAGTTATCCCTAGGCTAGGGGATACAAATACCTAGATGAACTTTGTGGGCCCCCAATGTTTATGATTATAGAGGGATTACATTTTCCAGAAGGGTAATTTCCCCCAGGAAAGGAAGCACTCCCACGAGTATGGACGCTCCTAGAACTATACATTCCTCAAAGGGAATTTCCCCCAGGGGTAGGCATAGACCCTAAAGGAAAAGTATTAGAAAAACTAGCACTAGGGAAGTACCCCCCAGGACCAAATGTATGGATGAAGGGATAGCCACCCCATTGTGAAAAGTTTCCTCAAGGGGGTTTTCCCCTAGGGAAAGGTTTAAAATCCCTGCTATAATCCCTAGTTTAACTAATTCTTAATGTAGATATAATGTGTGGCTACAACTAATTGATGTATATGGTAAATTTGTTTATGAATTTTAATAATAAAATGTGATGTGAGCTTCTTAGGGGATGCAGATAGAGATGGGAGTTGAATCAATCCAAAAGAGGGGGTATGGTTTAAGAGAATGACTAATAGGGGTCCAAGGGGGAATTACCCATGTCTATTTATTCAATCTGTATTATTGAATTTTATTATCATTATGTATTAAACTTTTATTTTTGATTGAGTGTCCTTAAAGCCAATCATTGAATGCATATAAGAGGGTGGGTGTGAGAAGTCACATCCCATAGTTACTAAGAGAATGGAGGTTGAGTAAAAGAAGCTTGGGGAAGTGTGTGAGTAAATCAAGCAATCCAATGAGAGGAAATTCGTATGGGAAGCTACAACAGTTGGGAGACATTCAATTTTTGTGCATGAACATCAAGGGAGAGAAAAAAGAGAGCTTGGAGTTGGAGCAACCATGGAGGGTAAATTTTGGAGCATTTTTAGAGTGTATTTAGAGCATAAGAATGAAGATCCAGGTTTTCATGCCTGAAGAGTGAAGTCATGTGTGAGTTTCACTGTAATAACAAGTGTTTTTTTTGGTTTGTTGGTAGTTTTCCTAGCAGTGAGTTCTCTTGAGTTCCCAACAGAGATATTCCTAGTTACATGTGCCAGAGACACCTTGATAAATGAATGGGATGCCTTAGGGACTGATATCAGTGAATAGGTACATTCCTTAGGTTGGGAAGGTCGAGAGGAAGAGAACTGGTGGAAATTTGGGATAGTTGTAGGAGAATACTAATGGGTTGTGGAATTTTTGAGTTGTGAGTGGGCAATGAGAGACCACCCTATTTTGTGGATTGTTATCCCCAACTCTGGGTTGATTTTTTGTTGATATTTGGAAAAAAAATTATATGAATGGGTGGAACATCTGTCCCAAGTAGTTGGTTTCACAATAAAACTAAAAGATAAGTGTTTTTTCTATTTATGTGTTGTAATTATGAGTTGAATTGTTGTGCATGAACTATATGCATAAGTCTGATATATATGCTACTTGTTGTCCCTCGAGATGTTCCAGGATAGAAATGGAATGATGCCAAGGAATCCCAAGGGATAAGACTCAGAGCTAGCCTTAAATCCATGCTGATAACAACATAAATTATGCAAAATTGTGGGTAAGTTTTTCTCTCTCTCTTATAGAACTCTCGACCCTTAAACAATCCTAGACCAAATATCAAAACATTCGACCTCAAGAGGAATTTTTCCATGAGTGCTTCAGAAAATTTGAGTTTAATTTGGGAAGAGATGGATTCAAAAGAAATTCAAAATAAACATGTGAGGCAGCTTTAAAGTGAATCTCATAGTTTATGGAAAGAATAATGTGTTGAGAAATTAAGAATTCAACAATTCTAAGAGTTGTATCATATCATTAAATCATGCATAAAATAGTAAACATTTTCATATATTTAAATTGATGGATTTACCCTCTGCACATCATTAAATACATGAAAAAATGGCAATACATGGGCATACATTCATAGGAAATCACTTCAACATCATAAGCTAGACAACACACAGTTACACTAAACATGTCATAAAACTTGCTACTCAAGCTTTTAATAATGGGGATATGATATAATAAGTTGTGATATGAGAGGGATAGATTTTACAAGAACACATATTGTTGGAGCAGGTCAATTTTGGATAAGTTTTGGGATTTGTGCAGGAGCGAATCATGCGACAAGTCAACAAAGGTGTAACGCACGCTGAAGGAAGTTAGTGCATTTTCAAGAATCAATGCGCAGAAGGAGGAAGTTAGTTATGAGTCTTGGGACATTTTGTCCACTTTGTAAAAATTTTGTAATGGGATTATCCCTATTGTAACATTATAAATATTTAATGGGTTTTGGGGGTAGATTTGGCTCATTGTTCAATGAATTTTTGGCTCTTCGTTAGTTTATGGTTCAGGTGTTGAAGAGTCAAGTATTGTTTTGTCGAGTTGTCGAGTATGAGCTAAGTCAAAGATTAGTTGAGAGGTATGTGTGCACTGCAACATAGAATGGCTTGGGTAGGTTTGGGTTTTAACTGAAGACTATTGTATGAGAACAATGTTCACCTATTGTAAGAATCAAAGATGAATGCATAAATAAGAAGCCGGTTTGGGGTGAACCACGTTAAATCCTTGTATTCTGATGTGGTTGTTGTCATGATGTACTTATTTATTTTGTTTGTTGTTCACATATCATGAATGTTTAATGCTTAGTAAAAAGATGTGTCTGATGGTTCCACACATATGATGAATAAGTGTATTAGATGAATTTGTCATAGGTTATTATGTTGTTATGATTTCACGCATAGGATAAATGAATAAATGTTAAAATGAATAAATGTTAAGTAAACAGTAAGGATGAATGTCTCATATTCCCCCATTACTAGAGAAACCTGGTTTCTGCAGTCCCCATACATACCTCGGGTGAGAATTCACCTACTTGCGGGTGATGACGAAACGGATGGTATCTTTAGGGTTTTGTTAGTGATTTAATGTTGAACCCTAGGTCTTCCCACTGTGCGCCAACAAATGGTTCCATTTTCGATATCGAGATCTTCGAATGAGGGGAATGTGGAGGCCAACTAAGGAGGAGATCAGAGAATGGTTGAACACTAAAGAGATCGAGTTTGTAGTAGATCACAATCATAATCCACAGATCAATGCAAAAGAATGGTTACAAAGGTATGTTTTTACAAATATACATGAAATTTTCTTTGTTGATTTCCTGAATGTGTTAGCAGAGTGGATCTAGATATTTTTTGAGCAGATCAAAAGATATCGCAGTGAGATTTCGAGAAATTGGACTCATGAATTAATAAGGGAACTCAATGCTATAAGCAATAAGGTATCACATGAAGCATATTACTGGCTATATAGTGTGTTGGGAAGCTATGTTACTAAATTCACTATAGATTTTACTCAATCATATAGTGTTGTTGAAAGAGAATTCTTTAAGGTACCACACGGGAGATACTTGAAGTCAATATCCACTTGGATTAAGATGTTTTTGTGCGACAAGGGACTCACGAATATGGAATCTGATTTCTATAGCAGCTAAGCACCTTCATGCATAGGGGGAACTAGGGGATGACCATGGAATTGTATGAGTGTTGCGGGGAAGAATGAAATAGGAACATATTATTTTATGATGCCGAGAGAGGAAGAACGTGCAAAATAAGAAGAGAGTGGAGTATTGCACAGTAGAAATAGATTTAAGATGAATAGGAAGAGGACTATGGATGAGAGAGGACTATGGATAAGAGATTTTGAAGAGGATTGTGCATAGAAATCCAACTCATTCCGGTAGAACAAGATCCCACCTAGGTCATACCCTGCGTTGAACCCACGACCCCTTGTGCATATCCAATATATGAAGAGAATGTTTCAATTGTAGTGAGTAAGGGAAGTAAGAATAACAGTCAAGGGAGTCATAAAAGTGGAAGAAGTACAGTAACTCAACTTCAAATAGTATCACCAAAAAGGAATACCACGCAGAATACGATGGCGGGAGTAGATCCCACCTTAAGAATTCCTCTCTTTCAAGGGGGAGGTTCAAAAGATCCAGAGCAACACCTATTTATTTGTGAGACAATATGGGTTGTAAAGAAAGTCCAAGATGTTGACATGAATATTGTGTAGTTGGAAACGACCTTCAGAGAATGTGCATTGTTATGGTACATGAAAGATCCTATTACTACACCTATAGGACATAGTAGAACATGGGTGGAAGTAAGCCAAGCTCTATTGAAAGAATTCCAAAATCCTAAATCTGAGTCACAATGCATTATAGAGCTAAAGGAGATTAAGAAGATAGTAAATGGATCAGTTTGGGATTTTGATCAAATATTTAAGGTATTGAATGATCAGTTGTCATTCTATCTCCCATATGAGAAACATAGGGAGTGGTTTATTGTAGGTTTGCTGTCGCATATATGTTTCCCTTTGACGCGGAAAAAGATTGTGACGCAAGTGGAATATTTGGAAATTGATATGAAATTTGAATCATCCCCTATAGGAGAAAGTAGCGCAGGGATGGCTCAAGTATAGTCATAGTTAGTTGCGTTGACGATCCAGATATAAGAGAGATTTCTAAGGGAAGATAAAAGTGTGAAAATGCATGGTGGACTAATTGTAGAACTGAGGGTCATCATAAGAATGAATGTCCAACTCTGCAACAATATTTGAATATAGGGGTGTTGAATCCATTAGGGCCACAATGTGAAATATGTAAGATGATGGATCACCACCCTCATAATTATCCATTGATGAAGAAATACCAGAGCATTGTGAGGAATTTGGTTTGCAACTTTTGTAGGTCAGTAGGCCATGATGAGAAGGATTGTTGAGCATTTGACCTAATGAGAGAACGCACTGCAGATGCTTATAGAGTTCAAGGAGAAGAATCAGAAGGGGTAGCTCTGCAGTACAATAATCCCAGAGTAGGTTATAATCAAGGGGGGCGAGGAGGATTCAGAGGTTGCAAACGAGGTGGATTTAGAAGAGGAAGGGGACCTATTATATGTTATAATTGTAATAAACTTGAACACTTTTCCAGAGACTATCTAAATCCTTGCATGACATGTATGTATTATAGATCAATAGACCATGCGACAAAAGATCGCCCACAGTTGATCAAAAAATGGAAATAAAAGAGGAATGAAAATGTACAAATGATAGTAGTTGAGGAGCGCGCCGAACAACCTAAGGTAGTAGTAGTTATGCACGGAGGTATGAGAACAGAAGTTGATGTGAAATATCAAGGGAATAGGATCCATAAATGGGTAAGGAAAGCAGTGGAGCCTACTACATTGTTTGATCCTAGAAAAGAGAAATAGACCTACCAGCAATCAAGGATAGAATTGGTTGGAGCAGAATGGGTAGCATCGACTTCGACTGCACCACCCTTGTATGATATACCACTAGCATACGATATGTCTCTAGTATATGACACTTCGAAGAAGAAATATGAAAAGGTAAGTACTTTGAAACTATTTTTAAGAATTTGTTTAGAATTAATGAAAGATGAGTATACTTTGAGTATTTTGCGTGGATGATTAACCATTGTGCATGAGAGAAAGAGATTCTCATCACACACAAAGAACTTAACTAGGTACACCAAAATAAGAGAACAAATAGGGAGTGTTGGCGTAATACACAGATAGGAGATTACAACATGGACAATATCATTCTGGATATAGGGTTTGATGTGAATGTCACACTGATACATAATTGGGAGATGATGGGCCACTAGAAGCTAATTTGGTCACTGATCTAGTTGAGATTAGCGAACCAACATAATATTGTTCCAGTTGGAAGGTTGACGGGAGTAAGTGTCAATATTGATGGAGTGTGAAGTGTCATGGACTTTGAAGTGATAGAAATAATATATGGCAGTACACCATATCCAACACTATTGGGACTTGATTGAGAATTTGAAAATCAGACTATCATTGATATAAATACGAGACAAATGATATTTGAAGTTGAGGACTTGAAGGTTACTGCGCCATTGGATCCTACTGAAGAGATAATATTTGTAGAACCATCCAAGAGAAAAGAACTTTATCAACTGTATAATATGACTGTGTGGATAGACAATTACGTAAATCCTAAAACTAAGGGTGTAATCAATTAGAGGAGTATTATTTCCTATGCATCAGACTCTGAAGAGGCCATGGAGAATTGGAAACAAATAATGCATGAAGTATCAACCATGAAATGTGCTCGTATTACCCACGTGTTATGATGGATTGAAACAGAGGTATGTGATCCACCAAAGTTTATTGAACTAGCACCGATATAATATTTTATCAAAGAGTTTGAAATGCAAATATCAGATCAGGAGAGACTGTTAACGTTAGATGTTGCACTGAAAGAAAATCCTCCTAGATGGTGGGCTACACATAAGGATGGGATAAGATATTAGCAACAATGCAAAAGATTACTACAAGTCAGGTTCATAATAGAGAATGAAAGTGTCATACAAAATTATAATGGATTAAGTGGCCCTGCAAAACATATTACAAGATGTAGTGTGAGATGGAGATCAATACCAAAGAAAGATTGGATGCATTTGTTTGTGCATACTTTGGAAACAATTCTGAAGAATTGATACATAGAAATAGAAGTGCACAGAGAAACAGAGGATTGGGAAGAGTTGACCAGAAAATTTAAGGTAATGTTCAGTTTTGAAAATAATAATCCTTTGGTTGATTCAACATTGCAGGTAATCAAGAATAAGATTTTTGCATCAAAATATTTTTTGGAATCTGAACCTTTGTATAGTGCGCCTAGAGTTACTATGATAGTTGAAGAGGTCTTGCATTGTTATAATGTTGTGGAAGAATACCAAGACGAGGAAGATCCAAGGAATGTGAAAATACCATAAATTGAAGGGGAGAACGCAGCAGAAGGGACAAAGTTTGAATCTGTGGGATATGCCAAGACTTTGAAAATGAATAAAGTGAGCATTGGTATAGAAGAGAATTCCAATTTCACGCACATAAGAGGCTATTGGAATGATGAAACAATCAAGAATATTTTTGAATTACTGCACGAGTATCAAGACTTGTTTCTGACTACTTTTTTAGAGATGAAGGGCATTGTAGGAGAGTTGGGAGAGATGAAGATCTTGTTGAAACCGGATGCCAAGCCCATGTGACAAAGACCATACAGAATGAACCTAAAATATAAGAAGAAGGTAAAAGTAGATATATATAGAATGTTAGAATTTGGAATTATAGAACATGATGAAGAATCAGAGTGGATCAATCCAATGGTAGTTCAATACAAGAAGATGGGAGGTATATGAATATGTGTAGATGTAACGCACTCGACCTCTGAGTATCTTTTCTATAGATGGGGCATCAAAATTTCACTCTCCTTAACATCTCAAATCCTCTGTCTGAGGTCTTTATCATCCTCTACTTACCCGTAACATTCTAATGACTACTACCGGGCTCAAATCTGAGCTCTGGGTTGCAATTTATGGCCTCCCAAAGTTCTTCGGGCGTTCATTGGTTGAGGTCCACACATCATCCATGGGAATCCATTATCAGGTTATCTCCTCTTGCAGGAAAACCCATTAATCACCTAAGTCAATGAAGGGCTCGATATTCATCCAACATACCGACTGTAGAGGGATTCGACACTTCGGCACTTCAGTGTTGAACACCTCTTTACTATCTACACACGAGACATCCTAGAGTCCCAAACTCCCGAAGTCCCATAAAATTTCCACGTGGCTCTGGCCTTCATCCCTTTTGATATCTCTACAATACTACACTCCAAATCCTCCGGAGTCCCGAAGTCCCAGACTCTCGGAGTTTCGGTCACTTCACCAACAACTTTGGCTAGGTGGGTAGGTACCATGGCCTGACATGTAGAAGGGCCAGGGGTGACACGTGTCATGTTTCAATAGGAATATAGGGTCTACAACAAGAACGAATAGAGATGACACATGGTACATCGATCGTGGTTCCACGTCACCCTGGTGACGTTGGCTTGCCACGTCACGCCAAGCTGACAACCTTCTAACATTCCTCGAATCTCATGATCGAGATCCGGCCACATGGATCCATAGATCCATGGCTAACATTACTTCACAATGGGGAGTTGGATCCTGGTTTAGTTGGTAAGATAGGTTCATCTAACCCCTAAGGAAACCATCCATTATCTATCAACTTGCCGATAACTGAAACTCTCTATTACCTTCGACCAATAGATGACTAGTAGGGTTGAAAATACTCCGAAGTCCCGTACTTTCGAAGTTCCGAAGCCAGAAGGACTTAGCTCCCTTTGTCTTAGCACAAGGTTCCTAGGTGTTGGTCACATGGGTCCTTCTGAACAGATCTCCTCCACTCATCTTACAAATGAAGGATCTTCCCTTTCAAGATTTAATTCTCGCTATCCTTCCTAAGATTCATCATGAAATTGTTAAGGACTTGGGCATGATATCTTGGTCTCACAACAAGGAGTCTGAAGGAGATAGCCTCTTCAGATGGACAAGGCCAGATTGACACAATACTTTCTATCTTGGCTGTCCTACAGGTTTACGTCCCATGATACCTCGAAGGCTAAGTTGAGGCATATAGATGATAAACCAGAAGCATAAGTTCACAAGAAGACAAATGTATACACATAACTTGACCATTTCAATACATAAACCATTTATAGATATATAAATACATGCATTTATCCATTATTCCATTTCAATGCACAAAGTATGAGAACACTTATCAAAACCATAAGAAGTGATGGGGTTGCTGAAATGGGTATATGTTTCCACCCAACCATAGGCTCAATCTCTCCTAATGGATTTACCGTTGGCCACCCTCGAGCTAGACAACGATGCTCTGAGAGAGAATTATGTCTTTCGGCTTAGCAAAAATCAGGGACAGAGGTTACTCTCCTCCTCCCACAGGATCTTGGCAACGTGTTTCTCTATACCAAGCAAGGAGGCATTCCTGAGTACTTCCTCAGTCACTCAACACTTTCATTTATCAACTTGTATCATAACCCTTCTAGCCACTTCTTGCTACCATAACACATTCACTTCCCATTTCTTCCTTGAACTTAAGATCTTAGTCTCTCTTCTCTACACTCTTCGTAGGTCTTCCTCTGCCCACCACACCTTCCTTTCTTGCCTTCCTCAACAAGATTGTGTGTGGTATGAATTCTCAGTTCGTGGTCAGGTCTGAGAACCTTATAGATGGGTGCTCTGTCCCATCCTCTCATTAACTCTTGAGGAGGTCTTTGCACCTACCAGCCCAACTGCAATTCATTCTTGGGTTAGAGGATTGTTTTGGTCCTAAGGAATTAAATCCAACAAGGTACTGGTTTGGTGGGACTTATCTCAACCATTCCTGGTTCCCCTCACCATCTCGTTCATAGCATCCGTGGTCTATCTTGGAAAACCCCTACTTTTAGCAGTCATGCAACACTTATCCATTTCTATTAATAACAAAAATTACATTCCTTGACCTTTTATACAAAGGTTCATCAAATCAAACATTCACACATATCGAGTTTGCCATAGTCTCTTGGCCAATATATTTATATTTACAAACTGGGGGAAACATGGGTGTTACAATCCCCTCCCCCTTAAAGGAACATCGTCCTCAATGCTCTATCTGTCAATGTGCTCTACATATAAAAAATTTAACAAAAATGGATATGTATGTTTCATGGCATCCTTCATCTGGGCCAAAGTGTTTCCACTGCACCTTGACCTGTGCAATGGTTCAGTTCTTGAGTGAGGTTTCCATCCTGTCTAGTATGCATTGAGGTTCTGGCAAGAATTCTCCCTCCAGTTCCACCTGAATCACAGACCAGTCGATTATATGATTAGAATAATGTACATATTTCTTCAATAACGAAACATGGAAAACATTATGTGCCTTCACTATGGGAGGGAGTGCTATCCTATAGGCTACATGTCCCACTGTGTCTAAGATTTCAAAGGGTCCATAATACCAAGATGCCATCTTGGAACAATCTCCCATTCTTAGGGAACTCTTCCTGTGTCTAATTCTGAGATAGGCATGGTCTCCTGTCTTGAACTCTCTGGGAGTTCTCTTTTTGTCGACGTAACTCTTCTGTCTATCCTGAGTAGTTTTCAGATTTTGCTTAATCTGAATTACTTGTTGTTCCATTTCTTTCAGAATGTCGAGTCCAATTGTAATTCTATACACTATATTACTCCAGTTTATTGGGATATTTCATTGTCTACCATAGAGGGATTCAAAGGGGCTCATCTTCAATGACTCTTGATAATTGTTGTTGTAAGAAATTTCTACCAATGGAAGGTAGTCTTCCCACTTATTAGATTGATGCATTACATGCATCCTTAACATGTCTTCTAATATTTGGTTCACTCTTTCTGTCTGTACATCCGTTTGAGGGTGATAGGTTGTGCTAAACACCAATTTAGTCTTAAAACCAGCCATTAAGGATTTCCAAAAGCTTGAAGTAAATTTTGTGTCTCTGTTAGATATAATATCCCTAGGCATGTCATGTAGTCTAAATATATCCTTCATGAAGATGTTGGAAATATTTATTTCCTTGCAAGTTGACTTGACATGAACAAAGTGAGAATATTTGCTCAATTTTTTCACCACTACCATGATGGCATCATTCTGCTTGGCCGATTTTGGTAATCCGGTGATGAAATCCATGGAGATGGTTTCCGATTTCCATTTTGAAATTTGTAGAGGTTGTAACAACCCTGTTGGGTGCCGGTGTTCTGCCTTAACTTGCTGGAATTATAGACACTTAGCTAGATAGTCATCTATGTCCCTTTTCAATCCATTCCAATAGAATTATTTCCTAGTGGCCGCGATCATTTTCTGATAACCTGGATGGCCAGTATATGGTCTCTTGTGTAGTTCATCCATTATGAACCTCTTAAAGTTGTCACAACTTGGAATATACAATATGTTTCTGTAGGTTAGCAGGCCTTCATAAAACATATGATAGCCTTCATACCTTAGTCATGTGGGCTCTTTCTTTAGGTATGACATCACGGTCTTGAAAAATGAATTTGTTTCTTATGCATTCCTGACTCTCTCCATGACATTCATTTCATAGGTGCTTACCACTGCTAGATGAATCATTTTCACACTTCTTCTAAGGGCATTGGCCACCCTATTTTCTTTTCCTTTGATGTGTTTGATTTCGAACTCAAACTCACTAAGGAGAGCCATCCACCTAGCTTTTCTAGAATTGATCTTTGGTTGATCAAACAGGTGCCTCAACCCACAATGGTCTGTCATAAGTAAAAATATCCTACCTAGGAGGTAATGCCTCCACATTTTTAAAGCATGCACTATGGCAGCCAACTCTAGATCATGGGTCACATAATTGATTTCATGCTCATTCAATTTTTTGGATTTGTAGCAAATTACACGTTCTTCTTGCATAAGCAATCCTCCAAGCCCTTCGTTGCAGGTGTCTATACACACGATGAAGTCATCATCAGGGTCTGCAATCTTCAATATGGGTGCATGGGTTAGGAGGTATTTCAGTTCTTGAAATCTTTCTTCACATTTTGATGTCCAAGTGAATTTAACCCCCTTTTTCTGAAGGGTAGTGATTGGGAAACCAATCTTGGAAAATCCTTTTAAGAATCTTCTATAGTATCATGCTAAGCCCATAAAGGACCTAATATCATATACATCCTTTGGGGCAGGCCATTCCATGATAGATCTGATCTTTTCAGGGTCTACTCCCACCCCTTTTTCAGAAATAACATGGCCTAAGTAATGGACTTGCTCTTGGAAAAATTCACACCTTCTAAACTTAGCGTAGAGTTGATGCTCTCTTAGTAATTGAAGCACTAATTTAAGATGTTCTTCGTGCTCCTCTCTACTCTTGGAGTAGTTTAGGATATCATCAATGAAAACTAGTACAAATTTGTCTAGGAATTTGTTGAGTACATGATTCATCAAGCATATAAAAGTGGCGGGGACATTGGTTAATCCAAATGGTACCACCACAAATTCATAGTGACCATATATTGTCCTGAAGGTTTTTTGTGGATGTCTTCATCCTTGATTCAGACTTGATGGTATCCAGACCTTAAGTCAATATTTGAGAAAATGAAAGCACCCCTTAATTGGTCAAACAAGTCATCGATTCTTGGTAAGGGATATTTTTTCTTTATGGTTGCCTTATTGAGTTGTCTATAGTCTATACACAGTCGGAGTGTGCCATATTTATTTTTCACAAACAAGATGGGTGCTCCCCATGGAGACACACTGGGCCGGATGTAGCCTTTTTCCATCATCTCCTTTAGTTGTAGCTTGATATCAACTAGCTCTAGCGTACTCATCCTATAGGGCATCCTAGACACTAGCACCATCCCAGGTGCAAGTTCTATAGAGAATTCAATGTCTCTTCTCAGAGGTAGACCCGATACCTCTTTTGGAAACATGTATTTATACTCTCTTAATATGGGGTGGTCATCTAGGTTTGGTTTTTCATCCTCAATAGATTCCAAAACCTATATTGCATATAGAGGACATCCCTTCCTGCAATATTTTTTCATTTGAAGGATCGATATTCGTCTCACTGAGATAGGCCTCTGAATCCCTTGAAGGGTTATTTTTATCCCTTCTTCATTTTCAGACTACAAATTTTTATGGTAACAATCGAACTTGGTTTTGTAGGTGGTTAACCAGTCCATACCAACCAACAGGTCGTAAGATCCTAGGGGAAGTATGTTAAGGGTCGCTTGGGTGGGAAATCCATCCATAATGAATTTGCAAGCTGGTATGACCTCTGCTACTTTTCTTTTGGTTCCAATGGATAGTTGTACCAACCATGGATTAACATGTCTAACTAGTTGCAGTTTACACTTATCAACAGTCTGAGGGGCCACATAACTCAAATTAGAACCAGGGTCAATTAAAATAGAAAAAAAATGGTCGGTAATCATACCTTCCATCTCCACCACTGAAGCTTGGTGGTCGGCTTGTTTATTATCCAAGGCTGCATAAATCCGTGGCATGCTCCTAGCCATATCATTAATTGTGGTAGCTTCGTGGATGTTGTAGACTCTCCTACTATTTTTTTGTTTGTGTGGAAAATCCCTCAACAGATGTTCTTCTCCACAAGCCCAACATTTCAAGGGTTCTTTCTTTAGGTTATCAGTCTTTCTTGGGGTTGCTCCAAAAGGTTTATTTCCACTTTGGGAGGGGAAATTTTGTTGATACACATTTCTAGTAGGAAGGATCGTCCTAGAAACCTTCCCGTAGTTCTTAAATATTGAGGATTTAAACCCCTTTTTCTTGAATCCCAAACTACTCTTCTTCGTCCAGTCCTCGCGAGGTTTTGTCTTATTCCAGAACTGTTCATAAAAATACCTTACCTTTCGAATAATGTCTTCTAAGGTCTTTGGCTCATCAAACTCAATCCTTCCTCGGTAAATCTGAGGTAACCTGCTAATAAATCACTGCACTTTTACCTTTTCATCCTTTATTTAGGATACATACCTCAACAACTCAAGGAATTTATTGACAAATTCCTCTATGGTTAGTTGTCCAGCATGAGTTCCTAGAACTCCTTAGTCTTCCCATCAAAGTACTTCTCTAACATATACTTCTTCTTGAAGTGTTTCTCAAACTATTTCCATGACAAGTCCTTCTCATGGATTCCTTTCACATTCCTAAGGTCTTCCCACCAAATAGAAGCCTTTCCATTAAGGTTTAACATGGCTATTCAAGCCTTCAAGTTTTTAGAGTAGTCATGGACTCTGAAGTACTTATTTAAACCAAGCAACCAAGATTATTCCTCTTCCCCTTTCTCAATCTATCCATTGAAAGAGGGTTTTTTGGCTATCTTGAAATCTTCAGGATCATGACTTTTGGAATGATTTCACTTCTTTCCTTTCCTTTGAGAATGTGAAATATATTTGCTACTAGAATATCCCTCAGAGTTTCCAGTTTCCTCTCCAGAGGACTCTCTCGATGAGTGTCTCTTGCCTCCAGGTTGGACCTTCCTCAAGGTACTCCTCTTAGTTTGGCCACTTATGGGACCACATTTTCATATCTCAGGTGAACTTTGACTTCTCTTTGTATGTTTTCAGTCCACCTAACTGGTTGTGGGTCCATGTTGCAGTTGCCTCTGTATATCAGATAAACTCTACAACAAGACTGCATTAATTTTCATTTGTTTTTATTGCTCCTTTATCAACCTTTCATTGTCGGCCTTGCAACTCTGTAATTCAAATATGTGGATTCTTATAGTTTCAGCTAGATCCGAAGGGGTTTTCGTCACCCTCCTTTCGTTAGATTCTTCATCTTTGTTGTGGGAGTCATTCCCCACTTCATGGCGCGTCACCATCCTTTATACTTGTAGTTTTCTTGCAATTTAACAACTGCTTGATTGATAAAAAAACACTTACTGTTAGCCAACAGTCTATTAGTTTATGAACAACAAACAATTCATATTTCTTTAAATACACACACACCGTAGAAAGTTTTGTTATTTTCTTAAGTAAAATTTTAACCAGATTCTTTAGGAAAGGGTTAAGATAGGGTGTCACCCTTAAAAGTACTTTAAATATGGTTTTTACGCAACTCTTCCATGAACCCAAGCAGGCCAAGTATTGTAACCATGCTTTGATACCAATTTGTAACACACCTGACCCCTGAGTATCTTTTGTAGGGATGGGGCATCAAAATTTCACTCTCTTTAACCTCTCAAATCCTATGTTTGAGGTCTTTATCCTCTTCTACTTACCCACAACGTTCTAATGACTACTACCGGGCTTAAATCCGAGCTTTGGGTTGCAATTTATGGCCTCCCAAAGTTCTTCGGGTGTTCATTGGTTGAAGTCCACGTAGAATCCACATGAATCCATTACCAGGTTCTCTCCTCTCGTAGGGAACACCCATTCATCACCTAAGCCAATGATGGAATCAGTATTCATCTAACATACCGACTGTAGAGGGATTCGACACTTCAACTCTCCGAAGCTTGGACACTTTGGCGTTGACCACCTCTTTACTGTCTATGGACGAGACCTCTTGGAGTCCCAAACTCCCGAAGTCCCGTAAAATTTCCACGTGGCTCCGGCCTTCGGCCCTTTTGATCTCTCTACAATACTACACTCCAAATCCTCTGGAGTCCCGAAGTCCTAGACTCCCGGAGTTCCGGTCACTTCACCAACCACTTTGACTAGGTGGGTATGTACCACGACGTGACACGTAGAAGGGCCAGGGGTGACATGTGTCACGTTCCAATAGGCATATAGGGTCTACAACAAGCACAAATTGAGATGACATGTGGTACATCGATTGTGGGTCCACGTCATGCCAAGATGATAGCCTTATAAAATTCCTCGAATCTCATGGTCGATATCCGGCCCTGTGGATCCATATATCCATGGCTAACGTTACTTCGTGATGGGGAGTTGGATCCTAGTTTAGTCGGTAAGACAAGTTCATCTAACCCCTAGGGAAACCATCCATTGTCTGTCAACTTGCCGGTAACCGAAAATCTCGGTTACCTTCAACCAATAGATGACTAGTAGGGTCGACAATACTCCAAAGTCCTGGACTTCCGAAGTTCCGAAGCTAGAGGGGCTTAGCTTCCTTTTTCTTAGCACAGGGTTCATGGGTGTTGGTCACATGGGTCCTTTTGAACATATATTGTCCACTTGTCTTCCAAACAAAAGGATCTTCCCTTTCGAAACTTAATTCTCTCTATCCTTCCTGAGCTTCATCATGAAATTGTTAAGGACTTGGGCATGATATCTCGGTCACACAACAAGGAGTCTAAAGGAGATAACCTCTGCAGATGGATAGGGCCAGATTGATGCAATACTTTCTATCTCGGCTGTCCTACAGGTTTACATCCCAGGATACCTCGAAGGCTAAGTTGGGGCATATAGGTGATCAACCAGAAGCATAAGATCACAAGAAGACAAATGCATACACATAAATTGACCATTTCAATACATAAACCATTTATAGATATATAAATACATGCATTCATCCATTATTCCATTTCAATGGACAGTATGAGAACACTTATCAGAACCAGAAGACGTGATGTGACTGCTGAAAGGGGTGCATGTTTCCACCCAAACATAGGCTCAGTCACTCCTAACAGATTTACCACTGGCCACCCTCGAGCTAGACCACGATGCACTAAGAGAGAATTATGCCTTCTGTCTCAACAACAATCAGGGAAGGAGGTTACTCTCCTCCTCCCATAGGATCTTGGCAATGAGTTTCTCTATATCAAGCAAGGAGGCCTGCCTAAGTACTTCCTTAGTCACTCAACACCCTTGTTTATAAACTTGTATCATAACCTTTCTAGCCACTTACTGTGACCATAACACATTAAATTTCCAGTTCTTCCTTGAACTTAAGAGCTTAGTCTCTCTTCTCTGCACTCTTTGCAGGTCTTCCTCTGCCCACCATGCCTTCCTTTCTTGCCTTCCTCGACAATATTGCATGTGGTCTGAATTCCCAGTCTGTGGTAAGGTCTGAGAGCCTTACAGATGGGCGCTCTGCCCCACCCCCTCATTAACTCTTGAGGAGGTCTTTCCACCTACCATCCTGACTGTAATTCATTCCTGGGTCAAAGGACTGTTCTGGTCCTGAGTAATTAAATCCAACAAGGTACTGGTTTGGTGGGAGTTATCTCAACCATTCATGGTTCGCCTCACCATTTATTTCATAGAATCTGTGGTCTATCTTGGCAAACCCCCGCTTTCAGCAGTCATGCAACACTTATCCATTTCTATTAATAACAAAAATTACATTCCTTGACCTTTTATGAAAAGGTTCATTAAATCAAACATTCACACATATCGAGTTTTCCATAGTCTCTTGGCCAATACATTTATATTTACAAACTGGAAGAAACATGGGTGTTACAGTAGATATGATAAAGTTGAATGATGCTTTCTTACACGATCTATTTTCTACACCTTTTACAAACAAAGTATTGGAGAATTTTGGGAGTCAGGAGGCTTATTATTTTACAGATGGATTCTAAGGATACCACTAGATCAAGATTGTTCAAGAAGACAAATATAAGATGACCTTTGAAATAGAATGGGGTTGCTACTAGTATACAATTATGTCATTTGGGTTGAAGAATGCACCAACAATATTTTCTATAGTAGTTGGCACAACCTTCAAAGAGGTCATTCATAAGTTCTTAGAGGTGTACTTAAATGATTGGATAGTATTCAATATGTTGAAAGATCATGTTGAAATTTTGTGCTTAATGTTGGATAAGCGTAGGTAGTACCATATCTCATTGAAGTTGAAGAAATGTGTTTTTTGTGCACCTTTTGGATTTTTTTTGGGCCACGTGGTGTATAAACAAGGATTGTTAGTAGACCCTGCAAAGATAGTTGTGATTGTTGATTTTCCACCACCAACTTCAGTGTGACAATTGAGAGCCACACTGGGTCATACAGGATACTATATAAAGTTCATTCGAGGATATGCGCATATTACAAAACCTATAGAGAAGTTGTTGAAGAAGGAAGTTAAATTTTAGTGGAACGAGGAATGGAAGTAGGGTATGGACACGTTAAATCATAAGATGGTCACTACGTCGATTCTAGTAAATTTTCATTATTGGAAGAAGGAGTTCCATGTACATGTGAATGCATCGTCTATAGCATCGGGAGAACTCTTGGCTCAACCAAGTGAAGGAGATATAGACCATCTGATTTCATTTTAAAGTAGGAATTTATCGTATACAGAACAAAACTATACCACAAAAGAACGAGAAGGTTTGGAAATGGTGTATTCCTTGCAGAAATTCAGACATTATTTTCTTAGATCCCACTTTAATATGTATACGGACCATCATGCACTTATATACCTAATCAACACACTAGTGTTGGGGGGGTGAATATGTAGATGTATATTTTTGTTCCAAGAGTATGAATTTGAGGTGATTGTGAAGTCAGGGAAATTTAGCTCAGGACTAGACCACATATTGTGCATATTGTCAAGTGAAGATGTAGGAAACCTGAACGATAGTTTACCAGATGCACACTTATTTGTGATCCATATGGTTTACGAAAATTTTGCATACATAGTCCAGTTATTAAGTATAGTAATATCCTCATTAGACTATACAATAGCGCATAAGAAGAAGATAGTAGTGAAGGCAGAAGACTACGAGTTGATAGAAGGAAATATGTACAAGTTAGGTGCAGACAATATTCTGTGATTTTGTGTATCAGAGCATGAAATAAATATGATACTATCAGAGGGAAATGAAGGGGTTGCAGGAGGTCACTATGCAGGAAAGGAAACAACTCAGAATAATTTTTGCACAGAATTATGGTGGCCTACCCTTCAAAAATATGTGAAGGAATTTTTTCAGAGTTGTGATGTTTGTCGAAGACTTGGGAAGCCTTCTAGGAGAGATGAAATTCCCTTAGTTCCACAAGTGATGTTATATTCATTTGAAGAATGGGCAGTGGACTTTGTTTGGCCGATTAATCCACCAGCTAAGAGGACGAGAGATAGATACATAATTATTGTGATGGAATACTTAACCAGATGGGTTGAGGAAGATCTAGTCAAAGATTGCAGTTGGAGATAGTTGCACGATTTTTGTTCAAAAATGTAATCACAAGGTTTGGATTCCCAAGGATACTTATGAGTGATTAGGGAACTCACTTTCTAAATAGGACGATTGTAGCGTTAACATAGGAGTTTCATATTCATCATCATAAGAGCACCACATATCAAACTCAGGAAAATGGTACAGTAGAATCATTCAATAAGATCTTGGAACATGTGTTGAAAAATGTTTGTAAATTAAGTCAGGATGATTGGGACTTGAATATTCTAGCAGTATTATGGGAGTATAGGACTACAAGCAAGAATTTGATAGGAAAGACTCCATTCAGGTTGACATATGGACAATAAGTTGTTATGCCTATGGAATTTATAGTACCAAGGTTGTGCATTGTCGCATTGACAGAGATTACAAATTCAGACATAGTAGAAAATAGACTGACAAAACTTATGGAATTAGAAGAAGATAGTTTTTTCATAGGTTTCCATCAGCAAGTACAAAAAGCATGCAAGAAAGCTTGGCGTGAGAGAAATATCAAGCAAAAGAATTTCTAGAAGGGAGACTTAGTGTTACTCTATGACAACAAGTTTTTGCATCACCCAAGGAAGTTCCAGATGCATTGGCTAGGGCCATATGTGATCATATTTGTGACAGACGCAGGTGTTGTTCAGTTGGAAAAACTGAATGGATAAGTTGTGCAAGGATTATTTAACAGTGTTTGGTTGAAATTGTGTAGGGACAGTCGTGCTTCTGCACACTAGTCCAAACTCTGTAGAACATATACCTTAGAACTTGTATTATAGTTTATCATAGCAAGAAAAATGAAAAGAAGAAAAATAAATAAAATATGGGGTAAGAGATAGAAGGTTGATAGGAAGCAGAAAGGTAGTGTTCAAACAGTTAGAATAGTAAGAAGTTAAAACAAAGAATTTCATAGAAAAGAAATAAACATGAAGGAAGCATTTGCAAGAAGGAAGATTGGATCGTGACAGGGACATATGAAGAAAGCACGAAAAGAATTTAAGAATATCCATGATGGGAAAAGTATTTAAGAGCATACACGACGATGAAGTAGTGGTGCCACATCCTCATAAATGAAATCAACAACAAGATTTTGAAAAGTTGGAAAATCCAACGCAAGATCCGCAGGAGGATATGAAGTTATTAAAGTGTTAAGGATATGAATGAATGTTAAATCAAGTGGATTAGACTGCAAGATCGAGTGTGAACATGAATAGTAACAACTGGCAATGGGTGATAAAATCAGTTGAAGGGTTGAATGGGCAAAATTTATTGTCACATGAGATTTCGTAGAGAGCAGCAAGAGAACCAAGCTAAGTGAACATATAATAGAGCCAAAGAAGTTAGTTGTAGAGAGTAGCTGCAGAAAGAGATGGCACCACCAAAATTAGCAATGGCATCATCATTTGCACTGAAGAAACAATGCATTAATCCACCGGTAGTACTGGTACAGGAAGATACTGCAAGAGCATTAGCATTAGAGTCGAGTTCATGAAAATTTCTAAGAGATTATGTGCCACCAAGGAAGTCATCATTGAAGTCATTCCACTTACAGAAGGAATAAAAGTATCCACTCATGGAGCCATAAATTCCACCAGGACTCATAATTGAAGGAGACATGTTAGGTGCAGTGTCGAGTTCGAAGTTTGCATATCACAACCTTTTAGAAGAGAAGAAGTTCCTGGACATATCCCTGAAAAATATTTGAGGACATTCATCGATCCAAAGACATCATTTATCAGAGTTGATCAAAATACTTAGGTAGCAGGATTGGAGAAATAAAGAATTTTGAACTTCTTACAAATCTCTCATTTTGGTAGGAGCAACGCAATCAACACCTATGTGAAGATGTTTTTAAGATGCGTCTATGGTGGATACCTATGGCTGGACAAACCTATGTCCTTCGATATAGAGTTTATCATGTGAATAACAGGGTTTCCAATGGCAAGAGAGGACCCATCACCACTTTTTAGAGACAAGTCAAATGAAAACGTGTTGTCAAAGACGATGAAAGAGAATTTTGGTACGTTTAGAGTAGCGTGTGGGATCAACGTAGAAAATATCAATGATGACTATGTCAAGTTTGGAATGCAAGTGTTATCTTGCAAATTTTTGAGAAAGTGTCATAGAGATCAAGTGCTAGTAGGAGCGACAACAATGACATAGAAGTGTGTTGAAGGTGTACATATGAGTTGGGCGGCTTTCCTAGTCAACCAGTTTCAGATAGGCTGCAAAGAAGCTCAAGATAGAGGTATGGAGTTTCATTACGCATGGTTGTTGATACTAATAACATTAGTTTCTTGGAGAGAGTCGGAAGACTCACAATTTTTTTCGGCAACAAATAATCCATGCATGGCAGTGAGATACACCAACTTATGGCATACTACGCACAAGGAGAGAAAGCTAGAAAACAATATTGCATCTACATATACAAGGAAGTGATTTGGGAAAGTATCCAAAGTACACTGCACATAACACCATAGGTGGTAGAAGCATACAAGCAAGTTGCACAATTTAAGGCAAGGCACCATCACATGTATGTTCAAGCGAAGAAGGACCCAAGTCAGGAATGGATGCCCACATGATACAGGGTGACTGAAGAAGAGATGGGACACATCATCGAAGATTGGGATGATGATTGGAATATCCCAACAACAAAGATAGAGACAGATAAACCAGAGAAACAAAACCATGAGGTAGAATAAATAAATGACGAAGAAGAAGCAGAAAGATATAGAAATGGCACATGAACAACACAAAAGATAGTACTGCGCACGAAAGAGAAAATAAAAGAAGTAGATGAGGGGAAAATTGTCCCATAGTGCAAGAAAAGGAAATCTATAAAGGAAATAGTCATTCAAGCACTCATGGAGGATGACTTGGAAAATATTGCAGATCAAGTCAAGGAAGAAACAGATGAAGATTTTGAGTATGCAATGCAACAACAAGAAGAAAGACATTCGTATATGCAAGCATAGATTGTTGTGCTGTGACAATTATTTGAGACAATCCAACTAGAATTGGTTAACATGGGAGAACAAGTGCAGATAGAGAATACACCACTGACAACAGAGAAACAACATATGACATATGTAGTATCAGGAGAAAGATAAATAATGAATATAGCGACAAGAACCTTAGAGTTCCCCATGGAAGAGTTAAAGGAGAAAGCCAAGGCACTAAGTCATATTGACTTGGTGCTGTCTTAGTTTCCTATAGAAGTGTTATATGGGTTGCAGACGAGTGTGATGGAGGAACTTCAAGTGCACATAGTGTCAACATCATTGGAGTTGACAAAGACAATCACAGACAAATATGTGTTCCAAGTGGAATATGATCAACTTAGGATGGAATGGGATGAGGTCACAAAAATAATAGAGAGACTAAAATAGGTGGTCCAGGGGGTTTAAAAATTTATTATAGAAGTTCCTAGGGAGGAAGACGCCCCATTGGAAGACCATGTGAAAAATCTCAGCGAAACCATTCAGGGCTTCTGCACAAAGATCAATTACTTAGAAGCATGACAGATACCAAGCACTCTCCTAGAGGAAACAGAGAAAAGAGAGAATTTGACGACAACAACATTAGAGAATATTAGAATCCTACAAGCAGAGTGTGAAATTTTTTACGCAGAAAGCATGGGAGTATGGACGCAACTGATTGAAGACATGGAGCTGCAAGAAATTGGGAAAAATCTACAAGTTGTGCAAGACAAGGCGCAAAAGTTTAAGGAAGTAATGAGTACATTGCCAACAACAAATATGGTAACAACAATGGTAGAAAACCGAAATATATACTCATAGATCAATCAGCTAAGGGAGGATCAACAATCTCGTGCACAAAATATCGATATCTTACAGGAAGAAGTGTATAAGGTGACAGTGGAATTAGCAGCTCCTCAAGGTATGGTCAAGAAGACAGTCTAGGAAAGTGCAGAAAAATTGAATACTCATATTACTGTAGAGACAACTGAAGAAATTGTGCAACAGGAAACCAAAGTCAGAGAAAAGGTTGCAACGACCAGAGATACATTAAAAGGAAATTTGGCGACGTGGAAGCAAGCCTGAAGTGGCTCGAGACAAGCCACTTGTGAGTGTTGGCGACCTATTGGAGCAGGTCAATTTTGGATAATTTTTGTGAGTTTCACACAAGCGAATCATGTGATAAGTCAACAAAGTCATAGAACGCGCAAAAGGCAGTTTGTTCATTTTCAGGAGTAAGCGCACAAAATGCAGAAGTTAGTTAGGAGTTTTGCGACATTTTTTCCACTTTGTGAACATTTTGTAATAGGCTTAGCCCTATTGTAATACTATAAATATGTAATGGATTTTTGGGGTAGAGTTGGCTTATTGATAAGTGACTTTGTGGCTCTTTGTTAATTTATGGTTCGGGTGTTGAAGAGTATTTTTTTGTTGAGTTGTCGAGTATGAGTTTATTCAAAGATCAGTTGAGAGGTATGTGTGCACTACAACATAGAACGACTTGGGTAGGTTTGGGTTATAACTGAAGACTATTATATGAGCACAGTACACACCTGTTGTAAGAACCAAATATGAATGAATGAATAATAAGCCAGTCATTGTGGAGGTATCCCATTTTGGGGTGAACCATGTTAAATCCTTGTGTTCTAATGTGGATGTTTTCATGATGTGTTTATTTATTCTATTTGTTGTGCACATGTCATGAATGTATAATTCTTAATAAAAAGATGTGTTTGATGGTTCCGCGCATATGATGAATAAGTATATGAGATGAATATGTCATAGTTTATTATGTTAGATTTCATGCACAAGATAAATGAATGAATGTTAAGTAAATGATGAGGATGAATGCCGAATATTCTCCCATGACTGTAGAAAACTGGTTCTTGTAGTCCCCATAGGTACCTCGAATGAGACTTCACCTTCTTATGAGTGTTGTCGAAAGGGACGGTATATTTAGGTATTTTTTGGTGATTTAATGTTGAACCCAAGGTCTACCCAATGCGTGCCAACACATACATAGAAAGAAGCACAAATTGAAGAATAATGTAGGGGATCAATCTCTTAAAGCCAACGACCTTGAAAATTTTCTGTGTCTGAGAGGATCTTGGTAAAACATCCTTGGTTATAAGAAACTCTTAAATTCCCCAAAGTGTCGACCCTAAAAAAGACCTCCTTCCATTGATTTACAAATGCTTTTTCTTGAGATAATATTGCTCGCTTGGACCAATACTACTTCTTGAAAATGGTTTATCCTTATTATAATATTGATGCAGCCTCTGGTTTTTTATTTTTTCCTAGATTTCCAAATGATTTTACTTGATTTTACTAGGAAGAAACCAACTTTTACCTCTAGATAGGCCATGTTGATATTGTTGTTGGGTGTGTTCTCCTCATCCAATTGAGCCTTTGTTTGAATTGTTTTGAGTGGATCAATTAATTCCCATTATTGCATCATGGACCTTTTACCTCAGCTACCATGATGATAGGATAAATGTTTCCTTCTAGCTGATAACACCCAATAACATAGGGCACAATTTACCAATCCCTTGAATCCTATTCTTCAAGCTTATCCAGTGCATAGATTGGACTGGCCATTACACTTTAGGGTAGATTCCCAAATTCCCTTTTGTCCTCAAGTTTGGGCTAATAATACCATAAAATTACATTCCTCTCTTAACAAAGTGTATACCACACTTTCCCAACATCTACGACCAAGATGGTTCATAAACCACTCCTGAGCAGAGGGTTGACACAATTGGGTCATCATATGAAAAACCTGGCATCTGAGTAACTCACCTTTGAAACCAAATTACACATAGATTGGTGGCTCATGATCTCCTCAGTTCTCCCTTATAATATCTTGACACGTGTTTGTGCAGACAACTGATAAGAGGTAATGATTTTCCACACTTGATATGATCTATGAATATCTCACGCTCGCGTGAGTGCACATGTCAAGGTGATGATTATTGGCCTCTGTCAGGTGTAAGAAGTGGAATGATAATGAGTTAAAGGATTTGGATGTGAGTCTAGACGTATTATTATGTGTCACATCTTTTCTAACTGATTTGATAGGCCGTTAATGAATTCCCCACTCGCTTGAGAATTCTCCCGTGTGCCCCTGTTTGAAACATGCATCATTTTCCCAATGGTTTAGATCCTTTTAAAGTTCAAGGAAAACATGTGAAATTTGGACGACATCATGCTGACATCACCATGGACCCGTGGACACATGGCAACTTGGAATAGGCCCATGTCAATGGTGAGGTGTCCTCTGGGACTCAACCCATGTTCATCTACATTAGGTATGGTGACCATAGTTTTAGTGGGGTCCTCTTTGCACAAGTGGTGATATCTGACAGGCCCAATCTATGATGCATCATTGATGTGTCGGGATGTTATTGTCTTCCTTAGTGTCCAAGTGGACTACTGTGTTGGATCCAAGTGGCGTTGCATGGGAAGACAGATACAAGATGAGTTGGTGGATATGAAACCTGGTGGGACTAGTCACTAGAACACCATTGTCATGACCCTAGGGGAGTGGTTTTACTTTTTTATAGCCTACCATGCAACACCATCCACTCTTCAACATGTAGCTCATTAAAACCTCCATCACACCCCAATGTTGCATTAACTCCCAAACATCTTTCTGGTGTGACATACATCCCGAGTCGTTGATCGTGTTTTCTTATTGTCGTTAGATAAGAGACCCCGCACCTTCATCAACACTTGCCCCTTAAGCCTTGGTCTTATGATATGATTCTATTTGGATGAGGGATTAAGCCTATTTTGGACATGATTAACTCCTTTATGCTCTTGATAAGTGCCCAAGCATTTGAAACTCATCCCTGGGCTCTTAGGGCCCGGTTTTCTAATAATTCTTTTGACGACGCTTGAGCGTAAGATGCATTCTCTCTATCAATGATCTTTGTCGGTTCCCTTTGGCCTCTTGCTCTTCAATTTTGGCCTCATAATCTTGATCATTGTGCACACTACTGTCACTAATGACTGGATCAAATCTAGTACTAACATCAACTCCAGCGGAGACAACATACCCTTGTGGTTTGTTGATAACTATATACCAAGTGCCTTCTTCTGTTGGGTTATGGAGCCTACATTAAAACAAAATATTCCATGTGCACCTAAAAAACTTATCTGAGAGGTGAAACAAAAATTTTCAACAACTCAAATTCAAAACCATGATTGCTTGCTTACGTAAAATATGGTGAATGAAGTAAAATTAAAAAAAAAAAACATAACAGGAATGGAAAAATATTTTTTTATGTACAGGGTAGAAAAAATTGTAGCATTCAATACTGTAGAAAATGTTTGAGGAACTTCCCATTAATGAGATCCTCAGACAATTCTCCATCCAGTTGATCCATCTCATATGTGTTTTTATCTTGTGTTGCAACTATATTGAAATGTCGAAGCCATAGGTTGTCAAATTTTCCATGTTTTCCCTTTGATTCTCTTCTAGAATCCCACTTTAAGACTAGATATCATGTCATAAATATTCTCTCCTTGGTCCTCTTATCAAATATTTATTTAATTATCACCTGGTGAGCTTGAGACTTTATTTGTACATGATCTCTTACCTATTGGGCTTCAATCACTTGGTTTATTCTTCTTTTCATATCATTCGACTCTACCTCTTCATCTTGTATCAATTTCATCACAAGAAGACTGAGTTGGATGGGAAAAATAGCTTCCATCCCATATACCATATGAATGGAGAAGTACCAAGGGGCCTCTTGATGCTCACTCTATCTTCCCAGATTGCATATTTTAGGTGGGAATCCCAAGCTTTCTTGTTTTGGGACAACATATTCTTGATGATCTTAATGAGGTTCTTGTTGGATGACTCGGCCAAACTATTTCCATGTGGATAATATGTACTGGAATGCCCCAACTCTATATTATAGTTTTGACAGAATTGCATCATCTTAGCAAATTTAAAGGCTTGGGAATTATCAGTTATAATCTTACTAGGGAATCCAAAGCTTTCTAAAATGTCCTCCTCAAGGAACCCGATGATGACGGTATCAGTTGTTTCCCTGGTGGGGATTTCCTCCACGCACTTGGTGAAGTATTATGTGGTTGTCAATATCCATTTGTGTTTCCCACTTGAATTTGGGTTGATTTCACCAATTAAATATAATCCCCATTATTGGAAGGGTGTTTCTTCTTTGATAGGACTAAGTGGGAGAGGTTGCAATTTTTTCTTCCCTGCAAATATCTAACATTCTACACAGGCCCTAACCATGCAGTTCACATCAGAAAATAATGAGGGAAAATAATGATTATCTTTGAGGATTTATATGTAGTTTCTCTCCATGCATGATGACCTCCACATATCCCTTATGAAATTCATTGATAATTTCATCAGCTTCTTCTTCAGTAAGGAAATTCGACAATATTCCTATTGGATCCTTCGAGAACAAATTTTCTCCCAAAATGCAGTACTTCACAGCCTTGAGCTTCATATACATGGCCTTATATTTGTCCCATGTTGGTGAGTAACTTAGATTATGAAGGTAGAAAATCATATCTTTATACCAACTAGATTCAACGAACTTAGGGATTACCTGAAAATATCGTTCTTGTGTTTCATCCTCTCCTTGCTCTATTGCCATGATGTTTGTTGTCATGGAATTTAAATCAATGGCCTTGTAATTTGACTCAACCATAAATTTTTCCAACCCTTGTCCCTTTATCAACTTGGTTGGATTTATCTCCAAATAATACTCATGCATCTTGGAAATCCATTTTCCTCTTCTTCCCTCACTATCAGGTTGTGTGAGAATGTCCTTGATGGCATTTTTAGGTACACAAGAAAACGTTTTGGAGTGTAATATATAATCTGTGAATGTTTTTAATGACTTAACCAGGGAATATTATTGTTTCTCCAAATTAATATATTTCAATTATGCATCCCTGAAAGCTCTGTTGAAGAAGGCTATAGGTTTCTCCTAATTCTCATCGTTTTTTCTACGACAAGGCAATAACTATCGTATGTTCTAAAGAAAAATAAAAAATGAAGAAGTCCTTATCATAATTTGAGCTGACTAAAACTAGGGATTCTCCCGATTCCTCTTTGATTATTTGAAAATATTCTCTAGCCTCAGGGTTCCACTTCATTTCATGATTTTTTTTTAACATGTTAGTGATATGCCTAACTATTTCATTGAAATTTGGGACAAATATTATTAGGAAGTTGATTCTGCCCAGGAAAGATTTTATTTCTTTCATGTTTCTAGGTATAGAAATATTTTTAATTGCTTCCAATCTCTCTAGGTCTATTTTTACTCCTTTTGACACTATATGGCCCAAGATTTTCCCCTCATTCATAGAAAAATAAAATGTATTTGGATTCAATGACGGGCCAAATTTTATGCACTTCACAAATTTCTTCCTTAAGTGCTTAATGTGATCATCATTTGTCTTGGAGAAGACATTCATATCATCAATATTTATATAAATGAATTTGTCCCTTTTCTCCCACAAACGTTATATCCATAGCTTGTTGCCCCTGCAATTATCAAATCGAAGGGAATTTTATCATACATGAAATGTTGGGTATGTGTTATATTCTTTGCACGAGTATTAATGTCTAAGTGTATGCGCTGGGCATGCAGGGGGGTTAGAGGGGGGTTCTGGGGTAGCGCCCCCAAATTTTTTTTCCTGCATCGGGACCGCATTATATTTAGGTGGTTTTTCGGCACATGGTTTCTTTGCCGATGGTTTTCTATTTCTGGTTAAGGAATTAGGGTTTTGGACTAATCCAGTTCATTGGGTTAGGGTTTTGGATTCCACTGGCTCCTATATGTATTTTGTATTGTAAACATTGTAACAAGATGAATAATATAGAATATGTTGGTTTTCTCGGTTTGGGTTTCCAAGGGAAAAAATCTCTGTGTAATGTTTGTATTTGCCATTGTATCTTTTCTGTTCTTTACTGAATATATATTTGCAGTAGATATTGTACAAGGTTAGAATTTACATGAAAGTCCCCCACGGGGTTGCAAAATTTGTTATATCGCAAGAAGCCATCCATCATGGAGATACTATTTTCTCCCCCAACTTTTTGAAGTATGTGATCCATCTTGGGAAGAGGGTAATTTTCCTTTAGTGAGAATTTATTCAAATTTTTGAAGTCCACACAAAGCCTTATCTCTCCATTCTTCTTCCTAACTAGAACCATATTTTCCACCCATTCAGAATACCTGAGGGGAATGATGATTCGAGCATCAAGTAATTTCCTCACCTCCTTCTCAATTGTGGGTAGTAAAAGAGGGTTGACCTACCTTATCTTCTTCCTAAAAGGTTTAGTACTAGGTGTTATCACTGGAAAATTGCTCACAACAATACAAAGAATGGTTGAATAAAATATCATCATAACACAACAATCAACATACTTCCATAATTTATAGAACCTATTCTGCAAGATACCAAAACTATACAAAAATCCCATGAATTTATGTGCACTTCCACCAAAGCCATCATGTGCACATCCACCCAGATCAACACACTGCTAAATGCATGGACTACGCAACCTATGCGAATATCCCTAAAGAAACTCGTGTTGATGCAGAAACGGTGCATTTATGAAATTGGTGAGGCCTCAACCACTTCCAGGATGAATTGTACCATGACAAGACCTCAAGATCAACCTAAAATCGCAACTTGGGGCTACTGAAAGGATGGGAAGTACCTCCAAAGGTCTCCCATTCACACTTAGAACATGTTATGTAATATATTTCTATGGTCCTATAAATACATGACCATGGTATGCTAAAAAATGAAAGAATGCATTGTATTGTTATGATGCTCATTTTCTCTTTGAGAAACCATCTATTCTCTTGACAGGTACTTGAGCAACCATATCAAGTGGTAAGCTTCTCACCTCTTGAGAAACTTGACCAAGAATTTCTTCACCATTGTTAGTCATAGATAGGAGAGTAAATCTATATTCTTAGGGGACTCAAGGGCACTCCCAAGGAGGAGTAGGGGATTCAAAAGTCCCACTTTTCTCCTTTTTGTTGTGCATATGTTGTCATTGATGTCAAAATGATCATGGACATGGTTAGTTATAGAACAATAATAGACAGAGGAAGTCGTGAAAGGATGAAAACAAAAATGCACAAAAGGATCGAAGGACGAAAGTGTAGATTTTAACCTTGTACACTTATTTACTACAAACATATTTTCAATAAAAGAACAAAAAATATACAATGGAAAATACACACATTACACATATATTTTTCCCCTGGAAACCCAAACCGGGAAAACCAACATATTCTATATTCATCATCTCATACATTGTTTAAAATAAAATATACATATATGATCCCGTGTCATCCAAAACCCTAATCCAATAGCCTATATTAGTCAACAAACCTAATTCCTTAACTAGAAATAGAAAACCATTGGAAAAACCCACCCAAAAACAGATGCAAAAAACTACTCATTCTCCCACACTAGTTCTAACCATGAAAATAATATAAGACATGCCCAAAATTCTCCCGCTTGTTGTTTTCTTTTCATACATGGGGTTACAAGGTTACATAGTCAATAATCCAAGGTAGCAATGCCCATAGATCCTATACGCCAAGAGAACTTCTCAATGCACATAGATTTTTTTAATGAATCTGCAACATTCTTCAAAGTGTCCACCTTCATCAGCACCGCCTTCTTTTCTTCAACCATGTCTCTCACAAAGTGACATTGAACATCAATATGCTTTGTCTTTGAATGATAAGCTAGGTTCTTCTTCAGAAAAATTACACTCTCACTGTCACAATCTATCTTTACAACTTGTTGTACCAACCCAATACTTGAACACAATATTTGTAACCATATTGTTTCCTTGGTTGCATGAGTGGTTTTCATGTATTCAACTTCTGTAGTTGAAAGTGACACTACATATTGTCTTTTTCTCATACAATTGATTGCTCCTCCAAATAGGTAAACACATATCCTCTTGTAGATCTTCTACGATCCATATCTCCAAACCAGTCTGCATCCACAAAGACATGTATGTCCAACACTTTGTCCAAACTTGGTCTTCCTTGGTAGAAAAATCCATAACTAGTAGTGCCACACAAATACCTGAAAACTTTCTTTATTGTTTTCCAAAGATCCTTCCCTCATTTTGACATATACCTGCTCAAAACTCCCACCACATCTGCAATGCCTAGTATAGTACAGACCATTACATACATATATCTGCCAACCACACTCGCATATGGAACATGAGACATGTCCTCCTCCTCTTCCTATGCATTGGGACACTGATCCACAGATAAATTTACACCTACAGGAATAGGGACCCTGACTGGTTTACATTCCTGCATATTAAACCTCTGCAATAATATCTTGACATATGTTCTATGATTTAACTAGAGTTTCATGTTTTTTCGATCTCTTTTGATTTCCATTCCCAAAATGAAATTTGCAGTACCAATATGCTTCATGTCAAATTTAGAGGAAAACTAATTTTTCACATCCTGGATAATCTCCTTGGTGTTTCCTATGAGAAACATGCCATCCACATACAAGACCAAATAAATCAAATGATCACCAATTAATTTAAAATACACACAGTGATCCTCTTTGCTACTTGTGAATCCAAGTCCCAACATATAAGTATCATTTTTTTATACCACATCCTTGGTGATTTTTTTAAAGCATACAGGTACTTTTTCATCTTGCATACCAGCTCCTTCTTTCCCTTCATAGCAAAGCCTTATGGCTGCTTCATGTATATTTCTTCTTCCATATCCCCATGTAGGAATTTTGTCTTCACATCCATTTGTTCTACGTCAAAATAAAACACAACAACAACAAATAAAAAAAATATAATAGAGCTTAACTTGGAAACAGGAGAAAACATCTCACCAAAATCAATTCCCCCAGCCTGGGAATAACCCTTTGCTACTAACCGAGCTTTGTATTTCTCCACCTTTCCTTCTGCATTCAACTTCTTTTTAAATACCCATTTGATTCCAATGGTATTTCTTCCAGTCATCAACTCCACTATATCCCAAGCCTCATTCTTATACAACGCTACCATTTCTTCAACCATGGCCTTTTCCCAAAGTTTTCCATCCTATGACTCCACTACCTCCCTAACATTTCTAGGATCATCATCAGTAATAGACAAAGAAAAATTGGAACATAAATCAGGTGGATTGTATATTTCCAGTAGCCTTTTTTCTTGAACCAATCTCCTCAATACTAGATTATGAGGATCTTATTCTTATTCGTGTTCTTCTGTAGAGTTCGATTCATCATCCTTTGACTCAAACTCGATTTTCTCTGGTTATTTGACAAGATCTTTCATTTCTCTAAATACCACATCTCGCCTATACACAACCTTCTTAGTTTCTGGGTTCCAAATCTTACAACCTTTGGTACCATCTTTATACCCAATAAAGATACACTTTTCAACCTTCTTATCTAGCTTACTCATATTTTCCTTTGGAACATGAACATAGGTCTCATAGCCAAATACCTTGAGATGTGTGAGAGAGTGTTTCTTACCAATCCATACCTTGTGTGGAGTCTTGTCATCCATTGTTGATGAGGGTGATCGATTGACCAAGTAACATATAGTAACATATAATTCTTTCCTTAAACCGACACCACTGAGAATGCACCTTGATTTTTCCATCGGTTTCCCATTCATTCTTTCTACAACTCCATTCTATTAAGGTGTATGAGTAGTCATTTTCCTTTCTATACCACATTTATTATATAATTCTTCAAATTCATTCCCACATAACTCTCCACCATTATCCATCCTCAACACCTTAATTCTTTTCTTTGTTTGATTCTCAACAAGAGCCTTAAACTATTTAAACCTGTCAAAGACTTCACATTTCTTCCTGAGGAAATATATCCAAGTATTATTTGATAAGTCATATATAAATGAGACATAGTACATAGATTTTCCTAATGATGGAACCAACACAGGTCCAAAATCATTGTGCACTAGCTGTAAAATTCCTTCTGCCCTTGTTTCACCAGAGGGTAATATTACCCGATTATACACAATGTTCAAAGAAATCAAAATCCAAAGAGTAGTTAGACATATCTTCAACCATACCTTTACCGTGTAGTAGTCAAAGACCTTTCTCTCTTATATGCTCCAATCTTTGATGCCACATCATAACCTTTTCTCCAGAGACTGTAGGAATTTTTTCTTCTTCAACTCCAATATTAGGAACAATGGAACTATTACACCAATCACTAATAGTGCTTCCTTGCAGCTTATACACAGTTCTAATCCGAAATCCCTTTAGCAACACCATTGCTCCTTGAACCATCCTGCAGATTTCTTTTCAAATAATTTTTTTACCTCTGCATCGTCCATTTTTCTTATAGAAATCAATTTTCTATCCAACCCTGGGATGTGAAGAACACCAAGCAGTGTTCTAATTCTTCCATCTATGAGCCTCAACTTGATTATTCCTCTTCCTATGATTTTGGTTGTCGAATCATCACCTAGAAAAACATTACCTCCATCATACCTTTCATATTCACATAACTACTCCCTATGGGGAGTCATATGAAAGGATGCACCTAATTCAAACAGTCATGCCTCATGATCTCCATGTGTTCTTGAAGAAGAAAAGTACACATCCCCTTCTTCTTCCTTGGAGGTCTTTTCTTCTGTAGAGGGAGCACCTTCATATCCCTTCACTTTCTCAACATTTTTGGATCTACATTGCTTCTTGAAGTGCCCTTCTTTTCCACATCTCCAACATACCTATACAAAATTTCCAGGAGATTTAGATCTCCCACTTGAGGACTTAGATATATTTATTTCCTGGGAGCGTCCTATTATAAATAATTCCTCTGTGCTCTGTCCTTCCATTTTCTTCTGTCTCATATCCTCTAACAACAAGGATAAGACCACATCATCGAAACTCAAGGTAGTTGTATTACTACCTATGGCCACAACTAGACTATCCCACGATTCCGGTAAAGAGAAAAACAAACTGATACACTTATCTTCATCTGAAATTTTAATCTCAATAGATAATAACTTACTTACCATAGTATTGAAGGTGCTCATATGCTCTGTCGTCGAGTCTCTATCTCTCATCCTCAGGTTGTACAACTTCTTCTGCAGGAACAATATATTTACCAGGGACTTATACTGATACAAATTCCCAAACTTATCTCATGACTCCTTGTCTGTAGCTTCCCCTGACACATTCTGTAATATTGAATCTAGGCGACATAATCAGATTGTGCTCTTCACCTTCTGATCCAACTTTTTCCAATCATCTTCTGACATTCCTATAGGTGCAGTTTTTGGATCCACCATGATCCACTGATCTATGTCTACCAATAGATATTCCATATTGAGCTTCCACAGCTCAAAACTTTTCCCATTAAATTTCTCAATCTCTATTTTCAAACTTCTCGCCATTTTTTTCACTTGAAGAATCAATACCGTAGATCTCCCACTGTAACAAGGCTTATCACAGTCCCGAGCCAAAGCCCTGACCACAAAGGTGTGCACCTGAAGCTAATAATTTCTTTAATACCAAATGTAGATTTTAACCTTGTACAACTATTTACTACAAAAATATTTTTTAATAAAATAACATAAAAGATACAATGGCAAATATACACATTACACATATATTTTTCCCCTCAAAATCCAAACCAGGAAAGCCAACATATTCTATATTCATTCACACCATACATTGTTTAAAATACAATATACACATAGGATCTCGTAGCATCCAAAAACCTAATCCAATAAACCAGATTAGTAAACAACCTTAATTCCTTAACCGAAAATAGAAAACCATCGACGAAAACCATGTGTCTAAAAACCGCCCAAAAATGGATGCAAACAACCGCCAAAAACAATTCCCTAGGAGTATACCGTAGACATTTTGGAGGAGGAATAAGTGCACCAAAATTCCCAGACTTACGATGAAGTCATCTTCAAAAAGTGTGGTTGGACAAGAGGGATTATCCCAGATGAATAAAATGATAGGGAGGAAGCCAAGAAGAAGGTAGAGGAAGAGGAAGTTGAGGAATCTCCTTGTACTTCCACCTCGATACATTCATTTTCAGTAGAAGAGGTAGAATAAATATCGGTTGATAAAAAGAGGAGAGATAAGGAGAAACTCATAAAAATTAAGAATGATGAAGTAAAAAAGAAGCGTAAGATCGATGCAGACAGGGCCAAGGCCAAAGCTGAAGCAAAGGCGAAAGTTGCAGTGGAACGAGAGATCGAACAAGAGGAGAAAGAAACCATAGAAGCAGAAGAAAAACTTGCAACAAAACAAGAAGAAAAGGCATTTAAATAGGCATTCAAGAAAGTGATTGAGGCAGAGAGACAACAGAAAGATGTAGAGGACAAAGTGGGTGATACCCACCCAATGTATCCCATAAATTTCTACTACACACATAGGAGTAGACATATTGAGCAATGACCTAGGAATTGGACTCTAGGAACCGTTCCAACCAAGTGAAGTGCTTGACTTAAGGAGCTTCACCTACGACAGAAAGACAGGAAGAATTATACAGGAACAAGTGAAGAAAGTGTCAGCAATGAAAGGGATGCCTATACCGGTTATCACACACGTACACCATGCTCTACATTCATGAATTCTAATGTGGATAACATTTGAAGACTATGCCATCAAAATTATGAGAAAGAGGCAAGAGTCATAGAACTGGAGGAAAGACTCCAACAAGTCAGAATTGATGAATGCAATCTTCAAAGTTTAAGAGCTAGTGCCGAGAAAGTCAGGAGAGAAATAGAAGAAGCCATCATATACATGTATGTTAACTTGCACCTATTTCAAGATGTAGTTGTGATAATCATTGAGCATAATAACCATATACAGACAAATATGACACAGTACAACACTATCTGTGAAGGCATCGCCAACATCGATAGATGGATAGCTGAAAATATTGATGCATTGCTTGAGTTGTACTGACCATCAAAGGAAAAAAGAAAAATTGATTTGTATTCTCTTGATCTTTGTCAATAGTTAAGACATAAGGTTGATAAGGAGGTTACCAAGGCAATGGAAATATGTTCAAGAATACATAAAGTTGTGGAATACTTAATTAGAGGAAGTTGACTACCAAGGCTAGACAAACTTGGAAAGAATCTAGTGACAGAGGAGTTGGTAGACAGAGTAAACAACAACACAAATCAAAGAAAAACAGTAGTTGAAGCAGTCACCACCATCTCCATAGATCTCATAGATCAACATTTGCTACAAACAGTGAAACTTCATACCATGATACAAGCCTTCATGACAACACTGGTAAAGGACATGAGCACCTTGGAAGATAGTGTGTCCATGAACAATGCAACTTTGGAGCAACTAGTTTACAAGAGAATCAAATCCCCATTCAACTAACTAGAGATCTGGACGTAAAACATCAAGGAAAAAAACACATGAATGAAAATGAAATAGTGGCTTGATGATATCGACACATGTTTTGTATTTTGTCTCTTTCTCAACCGATCCCAATTTTTTCTGTATTGTACACTTGTCACTAGGAAGTAGGAAGTTGAACCATTTTGTAATTGCCTCTTCAAGAAGAAGGAAAATAGTCATCCAATAGTAACTAGGAATTGTAATAAGAGAGAGTAGAGGCTCAGTTTGAAGGGTCTTTTGACTCTTCAAACATTGTTTATTTCTGAATTATTTTGGGAACACAATGACAACTAAAATTGGAGAGTTTTCTTTGGAGTTTTTATGTATTATTTCTAGAACTACTAATAAGGAGAAGCCCTCATGGCCAGTTTTTTTGAGAAGGATTTTTTTTTGTGTGAAACAATCCAAGTGGTGAATTATTTCAACCGAAGATTAATGTTGTTCATACGGACTATAAAATCGCTACTTGTTTATAGATTAACTCTTATGCAATCTGTGTTATTCTACAGTTTTAAGTGTTTCTTCGAATATGTTTATGCCTTGAGATTTTCAAGTTGTTAATGTGTGCATTGGTGTAATTTGGACTAATTTTTTAATATGTATTTGTACACACTTGCTTATGATTCTTCTATTCCAACTATTTGTGTAGGAGTTTATGCAGGATTCTGTTTCATTTTTCAACTCGTCGGTTACTTTAGTGTGCTCCTAGCTAGGATAGATTAGAGTAGATTAGTAATATATTAGTTTGCATTTCATACATAGTCTTCATCTACATGTTTTCATTTCATATTCATTCATCATCCATCCTCATTGGTAAACTGGTCTGTAACTGTCCAAAACCCCCCAAAAAGTATCAATGGCAGTCAGGCCAAATTCTGGATGGGACTCCTAATCCAAATGGTGCATAGTCTAGATGGGGCCATGTACCGTGGAGTACCCCTTGTTTTTGTCGGGAGAATTTAGACCCATAAACATGATCCTATGACTAAAACAACCATGATGCATTCTACGATTGGAAGGAGCACAACCATGAGATTTTGTCTCACCGTTGCACTATGGTCAAGACAGTGCATGGGATTAGCATAGAGTTGAGGAACCCTCCATTTTTTTATGGAACTAGGAATGGGAAGGATTTTATGGAGGACATGATCTTAATGATGCCAAAATAACAATTGGTTAAATCATAGATGCAACATTGAGGTACACTCCTTCCAAATGGTTGGATACACATAAGGATATCCTAAAAATATTGAAAGAGGTCCATCTTGCATTATGTAATCAATTCAACCCACCACTTGAGTATCAAGTTATTTCAATTCCAAGGGTAGAAAAAGATTTGATTTCCTTCATAGCAGTGTACCAAAGGGATATTGATCTAGTCTTGCATATAGATAGTTGTATCAAGAAGTGGAATAGGGAAGTATTTCCTAAATAGTATTGGGTCCATAATTTCATCTACACCATGGGACCATCCCCAATGAATGGTACTTCCATGAAGAGATTCAACGTTGGACATTAGAGTGGGAACCTCTCAAGAAATGGTTTTTCTTGTTCTTCACTTATCTATGTAATAATTTTGGTGTCATGTCTACTCTTAAATACATTTAAACATTTCTATTTGAAAGAAAGTGAGATAGACTAAGGGGATATGCCTATAAAGTGCATCAGTAGATATTGAGATGGAAAGACCCTATCAAGAGCTAGAGTGACAACAAGGGGGGTTTCTAGTGCTATGCTAAGATAGATATAGAATCGAAGGAAGAAGATGATCCATATAAGTCATGGAACTTGAAATTTAGGGAATAAAAAAGGAAAAATGTCCATCAAGGAAACAACAAATGATCCAATCGGTAAGATATGCATGGAGCCTCTAAATATTAGATAGTTGAACATTGGCTTGAAGGAATAAACTCATATGGATTCTATTGGAGATTATTGTGAATATGAGATAGTATCATGGGTTTCATCCCTCCTCAAGAAATACAATATCATTCCCCTAGAATTTCATAGAGATGAAGGGAATCAAGGGAGAGATTGAAGATATGTGTGTTAAGATAAAACTTGATGCCAATCCAATCAAGAGGAGGCCATACTAGATAAATTTCATAATAAAAAATGTAAAATAAGAAATGGACAAATGATGTTGGTAGCAGGGTTAATATTTTTTATGGAAGAGTCAAAAGATTAGTTTAATGATGATAAAAGACAAGAATTTAGGAGGCAGGGGTATTGGAGTTTGCATGGATTTTTGGGAACTTAATGTAACTTACATTCATGACCCTTTTCCCATCCCCTTTAGTGATGAAGTACTATATCACATGGCTAGAAAATAAACCTATTTGTTCACTGATGTATTCTCAGGATACCATCAAGTTTGGATAATAGAAGAGGAAAAAGGGAAAATGATGTTTGCAACAGAATGGGGATCCTATGCCTACAATTTCATGCCTTTTAGTCTAAAGAACACCCTATTAACATTTTCCAGGATTGTTGTAGCAACTTTCCTCAAATACATTCATGAATTTTGGAAATGTATATGGATGATTGGATTGTTCATAGTCTATTAAAATATCACATCGCAATGTTGAGCCTCATGTTCGAAAGGTGTTGTCAATTTCAATAATCTTTGAACTTGAATAAATGCACCTTTCACATGCCTTTTGGCATGTTGTTGGATCATATTATCTACAAGGATGATGTTCTAGTGGATCCAATGAATATTGTAGCTATCATCAATATAGAGGCCTCAACTAATGTTCAAACATTGTGGTCGATAATTGGAAAGAAAGGTACCACAAGAGGTTCATCAGGGGGTACACTGTAATGAATCCATCAATGGAATGATTGCTAAATAAATTAGAAGAGTTTGCATGGAATAAATAATGTCAAGCCTCTTTGGATATCCTCAAGGAAAAATTGGTAAGTTCCCCTATTCTTTTTTTTTCTAAATTGGGCCTTACAATTTCATGTGCATGTAGAGAAATATTGATGTAAACCATAGAAGGGAAGTTGAACCACCCTATCTGTTTTTCTAGTAGAAAGTTTTCTATAGTAGAGAACAACTAGACAATTATGGAGAGAGAAGTGTTGGAAATGGTCTACTCCCTGTAGAATTTCAAGGACTATCTTCTTGGCATACATTTTAAGTTTTTCATGGACCATTTAGCAATAAAATACTTAGTGAATAAACTAGTTTTGGAGGGTCTCATCTACAGGTGAATTTTGTTATTTTGAGAGTTTGATTTCAAATTAATTGTGAAGCTATGAATGAACAATGTTGGCCCATACCACTTGTCAAGAATTGATATGGGGAATTTGGGGGATTTCTAGATGATCAACTCCCATACTTGGATTTATTATGAGTGGACATTGTGATAGATTACTTAGAAGATATCACCATATTTCTAATGATTGGACTTATGCCCCAAGTGTATACAACAGTCCATAAGAAGAAATTGATTTTTAGGGTTGCGGATTATTGGTTGATTGATGGATAGTTATATATGATGGGAATTGATGGGATAATCAATCATTTCATCATGGATCATGAATGCTCCAAAATATTGTGGGAATGTCAAAGAAAGGTGGTGAGAGGCCACTATGGGGGAAAGGAGACAACTTAAAAGATGTTATAGGAGGATTGTGATGGTCCATGATCTTCAAGGATGCTAAGGAATACACTATGTGTGTGTGTGTGTGTGTGTGTGTGTGTGTGTCCATTGGATGTAACCTTGGTGGTTGGGAGGAATGATTGTTATCCTCCCCACCTAGGTTTAAATCCTTGGAGTGACATGTTGTTCCCTTAATGGGTCTATAAGACACTCTTGTTTTTTAGCACCCATTATTCTGAAAAATATCAGCTTCCCATGTTCTTTCAAGTATTTCAAGGGGTTTTCCCATGGACGTAGAGAGCACCGATCTCTGGTGTCATGAACCACATGTAATGTGTGTGTGTGTGTGTGTGTGTGTGTGTGTGTTAGATAACTAGTCAACCTTCCAAGAAATATGAGTTTCTCCTCCAACTATAATTTGCATTGCAACCATTGGTGAAATGGGTGGTTGAATTCATTGGGCCCATAAACCCACCTACCAAACACTTGGGTTAAATATACATCATTATTGTGTCTATTCATCACACTTGGTGAGTAGATATAGAACCAATACAATGTTGGGATATTATATTCTTTTCAGTGGAAACTCGGTCCAACCGACTAGCTAGTTGAGGTGGATCGATTGGGTGAATGTTTAACTTGATGGTTAAGTCAATGCAATGGTATAGTTAATTTGGAGGTCGGGTCGATACCTCAATCTAATTGGAGGTTGATAAGAAGTAAAAAAGTGATCAATTGAATGGTCAACGAGTAGACGAGTGGAAGAGTGACTGAAGTTCAACTCGATGGTCGATTGGAACAAAATCTTGATATTCATGGGATTGCAACCAATCGTCTACATGGATCTGTAATCATTTTGGGGCACCATGAATTATGGTTTTTCATGCTATAAAGCCTATAAATGTGAAATGATTTAATGTTTTCAAATGTGATTGAAACTCTCAAAATGAGAGGTGTGTAATGTTCATGTAGATGTAATATGAATGGGTTGTAGGGTTGTTCTTCTATAAATCAAGAGAGTAGGATGATGAATTGGTATTAGGTGTGGACCAAGGTTAATCATGCAACTCTTTATTCACTAAATGAATAAGACAACAAGGAGTGGGAGTTGCTCAAGGAATGTTGGTTTTCCCGGTTAAGGGTTTCTAAGGTAAATCTCGATGTACTGTGTGTGCTTACCATTGATTATTTTCCATTTAATATTTTCTTGTCTCTCCTATTTGGTTTAGTTTAAAAAAAAATATACCTCTCATATGATAACCATATTTATATTTGAGAATATCATTTACAGGATTAGGTATCTTGAAAGATTAATGACAAATTAAGGTTGGATACACTCCAAGAGCTCCACAATCAAGAATATGACCTATAAGTTCATGACAAAACATCATACCAGTAGCCGATATAACCCACGAGAAAATGGGATAGTTGAGGAATTTAATAAAATCCTAGAATAGGGCCTAACTAAATTTTGTTCCATGAATTAAAATGAGTCATTGGGATGAAAGGGTACAAATTGTGCTTTGGAAATACAAGACAATTCCAAAGAAATTAACAAAGCACACACCCTTCAATTTGGTTCATGGTAGGGAAGTAGTGGTGCCTACAAAATTTATAATACTCATCATGTTCATTTCCTAAGACATCAAAACATCAGAAGAGGACTCAATTCAAAGACCCATGAAAGAAATAGTGGTATTGGAAGAGGACCACTTCTTAGCATAGTACTATCACATGGTTGAGAAGTCGCGACAAAAGGCATGACATGGTCATTATATAAAAAAATACAAATTTTGAAAAGGATGACCTGGTACTTCTCTACAACAACAAATATCTCAAGCATACTAGGAAATTGAAGATGCATTGGTTAGTATCTTTTCTAGTTGTGGACATCCAAAAGTCAAGAGTAGTTCAACTAGCTCAACTCAATGGAACACTCCAAGAGGGGTGGGTGAATGTCACCATATGGAAACCCTTCACCCATCCATCAAGTTAAGTTGCACCATTATTATTAGAGGAGTACTATATAATATTGTTACCTCTAGTTTTAGTTTAATTGAGTCAAAGGACATAATGAGGGGGGACATTTCTTCAATCAAATCTATAACTATTAGGATGACAACTCGAATACTTGCATGTTAGATTATGAGAAAACATAAAAAGGGTGAGTGTAGTCTTGACATCCCTTCAACTACAGAGGCTTGTGTATAAGATAAGCACCTCAAATAGTGTCAATTATTTCTAAATTATTTTATCAAATTCATCAACAAAGCCCATATAAAAACACTAGCTTTCAACTATGGCTATTTTCTACTTTCATTTTCCATGTTTAAATAGGAAGCACCAAAAGGTCGCAAGCTATCTCATCCCAAAAGAGGCATTGTTTCAACATACTTCAAGCCATGGAGGGAAAGTAAGGACATTGACCACTTGGAATTGAATGACAATGTATTCACTACTCAATACAACATATTGGTGGAGGTCACATAATATTAATTCTAGTTCCCCACTAGAATCATCAATCATTACCAAAGCTAGTTAAAGTTAGGAACAATGTGATATCATGGCTATGTTAGAGCCATCATGGAAGTTGGGGATAGGATTGAAGTGAATCCCTTACCCTTCATCCTCAATGTGACAA
Organism: Picea mariana; assembly: GCA_032191745.1. Lineage (NCBI taxonomy): Eukaryota > Viridiplantae > Streptophyta > Pinopsida > Pinales > Pinaceae > Picea > Picea mariana. Next base: position 28,113 of record JASDQU010099761.1, on the reverse strand, counting down.
TTGTTCGATAAGAGGTGTAAATTTGGCTAATATTCACCAGTAGCACGATGGAACATAGGAGTTCCTTTCTTTTTTCTAAGAAGAAGATATAGGAAACCAATGAGGAATTCCACCTAATCAATTAAAGAAAGGGGGAAAAGTAGAATTAATACCACCATCGAGTACAATCATGGAGAATGACCATATGTTTTGGTTTCTAGTATAGTTAAGACACTCTTCCTCATGCCCTAGATAGACACAATAGTTAAATATTCATCAATCAATGTAGAGGTGCAACAAGGGGTTATAGAGATAGTGTAGGTGTTAACCCAAACTCCATTGGAGAAGCCTCATATTGACCCAACCCAAGCCACAACCCACTTAACACTTACAAGATATATGTGCAAGGACTCCACAACTAGGAGTAAGTAATCCACAACAACCACAACTAGTAAGCTCTATTGCAAAACACCATGTTCCTTCATTTAAAACATTTCTACATGTTGATCATGGAGTTCCTTCCGAAGTTATTGTTAATGTCTTGATGACAAGGAACCCAATTTTTCGATGGGTAGGACTACTCTTGAGATGGACCCTTAGGACACAAATGAAGGTCAACAAACACCAGGTGACCCAAAATACATTGGAGGCCATGATGAGGATGAAGGTCATGGCCAAGGGAAACAAAATAGAGAAATATCGAGAACTTAGGACCAACCCATGTCTACAACCACTTATGGGGATGATATAGATCCATAGGATAACAAACAACAAGACAAAGACCCAACTGGTGGGTCTAACTAGTACTTAGAAGAAAAAGATGAAGAGATGGAAGATGCACCCTGGGAATAAGGACAAACTTCAGAATCAACCATCATCATTCCATCACAACAACTATACAATCCACATAGGGTTCCAATTGTTAATTTGGATTACACAACAACCCTACAAATGGTTTCTTAGTTTGCCAAGAATTAGGAGTAGAAGAAAGACTTGATGTAGGTTTGTTAGCAAAGTTTTGGCATTGTACAATACATCATTGTAGATGTACTAGAAAGAATTAGGAACACAACTATTCACCTCGACACAACCATAGAGAAAGACTGTGCTAAAGCACATAGTCACATAGATCTGTTGGCAATCAATGAAAAATGCTTCGCCCAAATGGACCCAACTGTACCACTCCATTCAAAAGCATCACATTCATCAAATTTCAGACAAGATCCTACTAAAAAATTGATTTGAACACACTATATTTTAGGTAATGAATTAGGCCACCACCTTCTCCAAGATAAAAGTGACAATGAGTAGTTCTGCACATAAAATAGGCAATTGTAGGTGCACTTGGATGACATAGAATAGAAGCATGCCTTAGAGTAATAATGGGTCTAAAAAGGGCTTCATAAAAAAAAATGGTTGATAAGTTTGAATTCAAAAACCAATAGAATTTCAAGAAAATGGGTCAACAATAATCATTGAGTTGAAACTGTAAAAGTCAAACATGAATGTGTCATGTTCTTATTTGGAAAAAGTGAACTACATATAAACCTCACCTTAACTAATATTTTATTAAGATCATCTCAAAAGATGATAAATATTCTTGAAGTACTAAATATAGAGTATAAGTCAAATCATAATAGAATCACTTTGAAATATGATAAACATATATATAACTCATTAATTATAACTAGTTATAACTAATGAATTATAATATAATATAGTAGTTATATATTAATTATAATTCATCATATATTATAATTTGTTAATTTTACCCAATATATTATAGTCGTAGTCTAAACATTCTACTATATATGTAATTTGTTAGTTATATATATCTAATAGTTATTCAGATATATTATTTTTTTCCAAATAACAAAAAGGTCATATATAATATATAATAATTAATCGATTATATTATTCTTTTTCAAAGTAACAATAAAATAATATATAATATTTAATTATATATATATATATATATATATATATATATAGTTTTAACCATTTAAGTATAATGAGCTCAACATGTTATTAAAAGGAATAAAACTTGGGAAGTATAGCCCTCCATCAGTGATAGTATATCTAATAATAAGTTATTTATTATATAAAATATTTATAATAAATATATATAATTATTATTATTATATTATTTAATTTTTTGAGATTTAAATTTATTATTAAATACATAAAAAAAGTAATAGTGTCTTTAATAGTTAGGAAGTTTTTTAAATAAAATATAATATAACTCTAAATATTTCTCACTACATCATTTATGGTTTGCATAATAATCTAAAAATATTATTATTATTTTTTATTTTCATCTCTTGATTTTATACTATTCTAACTTATTTGGCAAGTACCAATAATGAGACAATATAGTTTAATTTTCATTAGATAACACTTCTAATTTAATTGGATGTGGCATGTGTTTTTACTATTTTAATATTTTTCTTAAGAGATTCATTTTAGACCCAAATTTGTTGAATTGAAAATTCATTAATCAATATATATTTGAAAATATTTAACCTTATGTACACCTCATTTTACTTAAGATAGTTGTGTTTCTCGATATGTTCAACATCCCCCCTCAATTTGAACTTGTGACCTTTTAAGAGGAAACACGTGCCCTTAACTATTAGGCCCATGTCCTTAATATATATTATATAGTTGTTAATTTGTAATATTATATAATTATTATACCTTATTTAATTAATACTTATAAAGTTATAATATAATTAATAATTTAGTAGTATATAGTTTTTATATAATATTAAAATGAGTTGACTTTGTCATCTTTAATTCATACTACAAATATCCTCTAATATATTGCCACATTCACATTCGTATTATAATAATAAGATATAATAAGTATTGACATTTTACTATGTATGCATTCTTAGTATTATTTTATTATACTTATTAATTCATATTAAGTTATGACTATATTATATATTTAATATTATTATATTATATATACATTTGTTTTAATGTTGTCACATTAATTCATAGTGTTATAATAATAATAATAATAATAATAATTTATTTTTAAGGTCACGACAAAGTCAAACATCAATTGGTGTATGACTCCTTTGTTTGTGGGACAAGGGATCCCCTAGAAGTGACTACTATAGTTATTAATTCATATTATATTATGATTATATTATATATTGTTATATTATGACTATATTATATATTATTATCATATATTAATAATATATTATTTATTCTACTTTCATATTATATATTAATAGCAATTATTTATTGTTTGATATTTATTATTAGTTATTGTCTATGCACAAGTATCTTAACTTTTCATGATTATTTTTAATTTTTATCTCACAATTTTAGATTACCCTAACTTATATGGAAGTATGATGTGGCATACGCGGGTTTGATGTGCCACGTGCAACTTATTATTTTAAAATTTCCTTAGGAGACCCATTTTTTGAGCAAATTTTATCTACTGGCATGTTAAATTGACGGTGTAAGGACTTGATTCTTTCACATGTGGTCGGCTCTTTAAAAAGAGGCTCCAAATATTCCATAATCAACACCTAAAGACCCCTCAGTTGGGATGGAAGATAAAGTACAATAAGTTGTAGCACAAATAGAGAAGCACAAACAAGGATTGTAGGAATCATTGTGTAACACACCCGAACCCTAAGTACTTTTAAAGGGATGGGGCATAAGAATTTCTCTTTTCTCAATCATCTCGAATCCTCTTCCCGAGATCTTCGTCATCTTCTGCTCATCAAGAGCTTTCCAACGACTATTACCATGTGCAAATTAGAGTTCTTGATTGGAAGTTATGCCCTTTCAAATCTCTTCAGGAATCATTGCTCAAAGACCATGTGGCACCCACGTGGGTTCACCTCATCCGTACCATCCCACCTGGCACAGACTCGACCAAGGTTGTCTTCCTTTAGAAATGACATGGCCACTAGAGGGGTGGTTACAGGGAATGTTCCTCGTGCCTTCATGATTACCAGGCTTTTGTCCCTTCGTCCTTCTTGTCCATGTCTGAAACATTCCCAGAGTTCCCTAGCACTCTTGCATCTATGGTGGAGATTAATCCACCGTTAAATCCAACGGTTGAGATTCGCCCTCGTTCGATGCATAGGCTTAAGGGATTTTGGCATTCGATGCTTCGACGCTCTGACAATGAATGCACTTTTCTCTACTCGCATATCGTCTGGAGTCCTGAAACCCCGAAATCCTGCCACGTGGCTCCGACCTTCGGTCCTTTTTAGAGCTTGCGTCTTAGCACTCCAAACACCCAGAGTTTCGAAGATCCGAATTCCCAGAGTGGGTCCCTCTTGTGTATGTGGCGTTCTACATGGGTGTCCCTGCTACCATCTTCCACCTGGAAGATACGTGGTGATGATGCCACGTTGACACGTGGTATCCATCTCTCCAAATCTATACCGTACATGATCAATCAATAGGACACGTGGTTTAGCCACATGCTGACAAACGATGGCTCTCTCACACAATCAGACTCCACAATGTACTTTGTCCACGTCGTTTGTTGACGTCACTACGGCCTTTGATGCTTCGGGGAAACTCCACATCTTGCATCCTGAATCACTCGAAGTGGGTTTTAGCCGAATAATGATCGGACGACCCATTATCTTCCTTGGTTTGATCCAATAGAAGGCATTTGGCAAAAGACAAGGGCGACACGTGGCCCAATCAATTGGTGACATGTGTCAAGGTCTAATTAACACATAAGGTATGTGAAATTCACGAATTCGGGTGACATGTGGCACACCTATTATGGGTCCATGTCACCCTAGGTGACATTATCATGCCACGTCACTATCGCCTTCGGTGCTTCAGTGACATTCTCATTCACCAACATGTCAAACCTCTCAGAGTAAGACTTCGACGGAGTACTTTTCGCTATCCTTTCACTAGGCTCGATATAACGGTTGAGAAGGGTCTCGAAGGATCCTTAGATCCATGGTCCACATTGCTTCACGACTTCGACATTCGAGGGTTTGGCTGTGTAAATTCTCTTTTTACTCCCGCATTGGTCAGCGTCGGACTAACCATTATTTTATTCAAATGGTCAAGAGAGGTATCGAATCTTCTTTGGATCGACGGTCCTCATCGCTTCGCCACTTCGATGTTTAGGGGTTCCACCCATTTAACACTCCTTTTCTCCTAGAGTGGTCAATGTCGGACTAACCTTGACATAGATCCAATGGTCAGGGGAGATCCCAGAGTATCCTCAGATCTACAGCTCGTGTTATTTTTTGACTGAGAAGTTGATCAGAGTTTAATGAAGGGACAGATCCCATGATCATAGTTAAGGAAACCACCAAATATCAGTCAACCCCTCTGGTAATTGCACTAGTAGGTTTCCTTTGGTTGGTTTTTCAATGTTCATTCATTCCGGAGCTCCGAACTCCTAGAGTCTCAAACAACTTAGCTCCTTTTTTAGTGTAGCGAAGGGTTCCATGGACCTGGTCCTATGGAACTTTGTCAATCTCCAGAGGCTACACTCTTAACTCTTATCCAAGATTTGGTTAAGGTCGTGGGCATGAGCCCATGGTCTCTTGGATGACTAGTTTGAAGGAAGCACCTTCCATTCACAGAACTTAAGTTCTAACACAGGGGAAGGTATTTTCGAGGGTTCGACGAGACTGAAGCATTCTAGCGAAGTTTTCTCCGACTCTTACATTACAAAATCAATCCTTGGGAAAATCCCCTTAAGGGTTTTCCAACCAGCACAAAAACCATAATATTATTCCTAATTTCATTTCAAGACCCAAGTCTAATAGTTCTCTTGCTGCTAAGCAGAGGAAAACATAAACCATTCAAATGTAGGGGTTCACGGAAGAACAATAAGCATTACTAATATTAATCATGCAATGCAAATTTTAGTCATAAACACAAACATCCAACCACTCATTTCAATTCTAGCACACAGGGTATATGAAATACTTATCTATTACAGTCGATCATTGACCTACTGATTGTGGGTGTTCACCTTTCCACCCAACCATAGGATCAGAGGCATTCATTCTTAGTGCTCTGGACACACCCGTGCCAAGCCATGATATCACTAGGGAACTTTTGCAATTTCTTAGAGATCCTTTCTCTTGTTCTCTCCCTTTAACCAGAACAAATTAATCATTTAGTTTTTCTTCTCAGTTGGAGACCCTCCTGCCCTCTCCCTCTTTCTGAATGGTATCCCTCTTCTCTTGCACGCCCTCTCCTTTTCCCCCAAGGAGGTTCTAGACCTGACATGTTCCTTCTGTCAGAAGGAACTCAGGTCAGTTTGGGCCTATGGGAAAACTACACTTTGTGGTACTTCGGGCTGACAATTTTTTGTCTCCTCAGCCAGACTCTGCATGCTTCCATTCATGGGGGTAGTTGATTGGCCAACCACAAGTCTTTATTTCATTAATTGCTTTTTCCCTGGGATCATGATGAGGCTTATTATTTCAAAAAAGAGAATTTGGTTAATTTTGACACAATGAAACCTCTCTACAGTTTCCTCTCTTTTTCCTCTAGTGATATCATGGTCAGTACTTCAAATCTTCACCCCCACAGTCAGTTATTGGAAATCTAAAAAATAATACATTTACATTGTTCACATGCCATATCATGGTAATCATAATTGATGATTAATTACAAGATGGTGGAAACATGGGTATTACAATCCCCTCCCCCTTAAAGGGAACACCGTCCTCAGTGTTCTTTCTCAGTAAACACTTGTCATGCCTTTGTCATCCAACTGCTTCAGAAATATTGATCCTCTTTCTTGGTCAGGTCCTTTCCAGACCCTTGGACTTCATCCCTTTCCTTCAATAACTTTGGACAACAAGCATATTAATCATAATTTCATGCGAAAACATCTTATTGTTGTGCAAAATTCAAGAGGAAAAATTTCATAATCTAGCACAATACTTATCTGTGCAGTTCGTGGATTTGCATCCATATTGTTTTCTTGTTATCTTAGCTCACTATTTTTCCTTGACATACCCATTGTGTGCATGATCCCAATTGATAGTTTATAAGAATTATCAAATTCTCCTCTTCCTTGAGGTCACTCATGCGAAAACATCTTATTGTTGTGCAAAATTCAAGAGGAAAAATTTCATAATCTAGCACAATACTTATCTGTGCAGTTCATGGATTTGCATCCATATAGTTTTCTTGTTATCTTAGCTCATTGTTTTTCCTTGACATATACCCATTGTGTGCATGATCCCAATCGATAGTTTAAAAGAATTATCAAATTATCCTCTTCATTGCGGTCACTCACCCTCGAGGCCCAAGCTCAGGCATCCCCTTCTTTGTTATACAGTCCCTCGGGCGATCCATCTTGCCTTGCCAAGGATTTTTCGCATAGGAAGAGTTCTAAATACTTCATTGATCCTTACAGTCAAGGTGTCCCTCAAAATTTCTCTGTCAAGGCATACCTTCGGCTTGTGTGGCCACAACACAAGATATTCTAGGGAGATCATGTCTTACCACAGGGTTCTCATGTCTCAACAATAACCTTTTTCATGCTTTCCAGCTTGACATCCTTCACCTGTCCTTCCCAGACAAATATTTTTTTTCTCACCTGTATCACAGGTATACAAAAATCATGAGATATTATCATCAATTTCAAATTCAGAATTTTCTTGCAAATCCGTCACCCACATATTTCCAAATTCCACATTTATTTTCAGATCTGTTCCACACAGGAACCATATTCACAAGTATGGGACTTTCCTTCCCATATCAGTTTTGCTTAGCAGGCAATTGGTCTTTTTTATGATCTTACAACACTACCATATCCAATGCCCTTTTCTTCCTGCAATTTCAACATTCCTCAGCCAAACAAATTGTTAGTTTTCTTGCACATTATATTTTCAAAACTATGCATACTAACAGTCCAAGTCATTTTCATCTATTCAAGGGTACAAGGAAAAATGAAATATCATTATTTACGTATGCATCCTTTCAATACGCTAAATTTTCCCAATGCAATTTTAATTGTAAAATTACTTTAATCCATGTGTCAATATTCATGGATACATTCATACCCAATGTTCCCTTACATTGGGTTTAAATTTTCCACACTTATGGAAAGAACCTTGTCATGGTGTGTTGGAGCTCAACCAACCTCTTCACCATAAGGTTTATTCATTCTCATTCATTATTGCAACAGGACCGTGCTTCCTGCTACATGATGATCACAACCCCAAATTAGCACATATGAAACTTAAAAGTTTCTCTTGAATGCCCCCAAGCATTCGTCCTTCATTAGTAACCAGGGGGGAAACACTCATGGCCACCCAACTTCTCTTTTCTTTAACACCTCTACAATTCAAGTAGAGAATTGGAAGGTCCTCCTTCCTTAATTGAAAATCCACTGTCTACCCTCCTATGCAATATGCATTTCCTCAATGCATTCCATGCAATGTGCTAACTATGAGCACATATATTCCAAATCTCCCTAGATTGGTCATGGTACCCATGGTACTCCTTACTCATGCATTTTCTTGCAAGGAATAAAACTCATCCTTGACTGGCATAGACTTCCTCTCTCTACTGTTCAGATTCTTCTTTCCTTAATCTTACCCTGCTTGGGTAGCAATGGCATACAATAGCCACTCAAAATTATTTGCATATCAATAAGATAATGAAATCTTTTCAGAAGGGGTTTTTACCAAATCCCTTAATACGTTATGCCATATAGGCATGAACATTTTTAGACCTATTCTGGCTGCTAGCACCCTTTTTTCTGATTTTTACCTCATCAGTAGTGCTTCATGGGGCTCCCAAAGTCCCCTCAACAATATTTCAACAACGACTCTCGCATTCATCCTCTTCTTGAGATTTTTTTTTTACCATTGGTAACTGTCTTTCCCAACAATTTCAATTTCTTTCTATACATGACATATATCACAATTATATTAGTCGTCATGTAAAATAATAATGCATGTATCATAGCATTCCAATCAATAAAACATTTTCATAGATGTCCTAGCATATCTTTATGCACTTCATCACATTATCATTAATGTTTTCATGAGTGAAACACAAACAATTCTCAATTGTTTTTAAAATCATACAGCCATCATCATTATGGTTGTTGGTTGTGGAGCCTGATTATCTTCCTGATTTAGAGGTCTTTTACTTTCAGCCGTGTTTATACCCCGTGAAGTATTTACACCCCAGAAGTATGTACACTCTTCCACGCGGGGGAGTGCAGAGGGGGGGTACCCCCTCTGCGGGGCCCGGGGGGGGGGGGTTATCCCCTCGACTGGGGGGTCTGGGGGCAAAGCCCCCGAAGCAAAAATTGCCTTGTAAAAGTATATTGTAATTTCATTGTAAATCTGGACCGTTCAGTATAAGGTCGCAGATCTAACGATAGAGATTATGTTAGGGTTTTTTTCCCTAGAAGGCAACCCTCTTTTATGAGGGAAATGTATTGCGGCTATGGAGGTTGGTGAGTATTGTATTCTGAGAGAGGAGATTGTGAGAGAAAGAAGAGGAAGTTACAACGGATTTTTCTGTAGGTTGTATCCCTTCATTTTGCTGGATAATAAGAAAGAAAGGACCTGGCAATTTCTCTGGTGGGCGTAGCCCACACTGGGTGAACCACGTAAATCTGTGTCTCTCTTGTATTGTGTATATTCTGTGTTTTGTTTCCGCATTTGTTTTATTTTATTGCTCCGTGGTCCTGTTTTTCTAACAATGGTGTCAAAACATTTACCTGCACCATTAAATTGGTCTCTCATACTAGAGAAATACAATAAACAACAAGAAAGGAGTCAAGAAAATCTTCCCTCGTCCAACTCCTACACAACCCTGGAATTTTAGTCCAACTGAGTTATTTTCCAGGGCCTCACTGCCTTTATGCAACACGGTTTGATCAAGCCTATTCATTTAAATATGCTTATTTATTCATTTTCCCTTTTTCCAGTTGTACTTGTTCCCACAGATGCTCTTATAAGGCTTACAACTCTATTAAACAATTTAGATTTTTAGGGTGAGAAAAGTGTTCCTCCTTTTCTCCTTCTTTGCTTATGCAATCTAATTCTTATTGTGATCTCCATGCTCTTTTCCTTGAGCAGTATTATTTAGGTTCACCTCAACCTTCTTGGTAAATCAACATGCTACAACAACAAACCTTTTTTTCACAATGAATCACGAGCCTGTGCATTCTGCACATTACCATTTAGTTATTAGAATAGTCAACATTCATTTGTTATTCTTCCACTCATACATTTTGTTTTAGAATGTAATCCAGGATTCTTATATAAATAGGCTTGTACATCACTGCTTAATTCTCAACAGTCATATTAAGGTTTTGATTTTGTTCTCCTGATAGAGTCTTTACACAGTTCCTTCACAAGGAACTCCTTTGGCATGCAACTTCCTTCTTGCATATCCATCGCTATCTTTGATGGCCTCAACCTTGAGTTAGCTTCAGTTGTTTACCAAATATTCCATAAGGAATATAAAAATGCATCTTTGTTATGCATCCAACTTATTTATCCACACATATTCCTTGGTTTGTTAACTTACATCCATGATGTACTTAACCACATGCATAATCATAAGCCTATGTGTAGCTACTATAGGTATATTTCATAGCTCACATACATCTTTACTTTAAAATCATTCAACTCATGATTGTTCACAATCATTCTCATGCGATCCTCAAAGGCATAATCATTTTTCCTCTTATCATGACAACAATGCATCATTTCTCATTTACTCTTTCGTCTATTTATACTAGTTGTTCCTGAGGGAATGGAGCACTTTCCCCTTAAGCTATCATTCAAAACAAAACTTTCATGATTCTTCATAATAGAGTCAGCGATGCATCCATGGTATTCATTCAATCTTGGAAAGTGCAATCCTTATCCTGCATTTCACTCATACATCATACATGTGCATCATTTGAATGTTTAATATCATTCATTCATATCTATTTGGTCTTAGTATCAGTCCTTATATCAATAAACCTTACGATGCATTAAATCCATGCACTCAGGCATAAATAAACATAGCTAAACATTCATCATGCAAGCTCATTGCTTTCCCCCTTTCCATGTAATTCATACACATGGATATATCAGACTTCCAGATCCTTCTCCTAAGGATCTTACTGCCATTATCATAACAAGTTTCATAAAGACACTCAACACTGGTCTTCCCTTTCAGTTGAGAGCTTGAAATCATTCACATGATATCCACATGGCAAGTTTAACAGACATAGTCATATCTATGTACCTCTTTCCATAGGAAAACAACCAGCAAGAGAGAATTCTTGCCTCTGGTATTATACAATTATTCAACAACCCAGAAATATTATCTGGGAAATTCCAACAGTGCCCAAGGCAACAAGACAACTTATCAAGCTTCTCTTTCATGCCTCAAACCATTTTTGTTTAACATATGTTTTTATCAAAGGAATCATTTTCTAGATTCCCTCTCACCACTACTTGAGTATATCAAGTCATACCTTATATGGATACCACCCACCTTTGGATATCAATCTGACCCATTGGTCATCTAGAAGTGCTCCAAAACTTCCCTTACCACATTCAGGATCAACATTTCATTAACCATTTTACCTCATTTATAATGAATTTTAATGTCTAATAACATTTGGACTATTTCCTTAAAGCCCAAATACAATTTTCGAAGTATGTTACTCACTAAGTATTTTAATATAGAACTCCAAAGTATCTCTAGATCATAATTAGTCTTGGGTAGAAAGTCCATCTCTTTCCTTTTAAACTTTTGTAGAGGTTCTAGTTGTTTTTCCTATTCTCATTAAAACCTAAGATAGGTTGTAAATGTCGATCAACCTTAACCATTACACCCAAAATTCTTCCTTTTGTTCAGCAATAGTCAGGGACGGAGGTCACTCTCCTCCTCCCACATGAACTTTGGCAGATTAATTTTCTTTCCACCAAGAAAGGGAGGTTGTTGTGATTGCTTGCTCAATCACTCAATATTTTTGCAGCTTCATTTATCAGCTTGGTAAGAAGAACATTTCCCAACAATTTATGCACCCAGAAACAACTTTGTTTCTCAGTTGCCTTCTGATCCAAAGAGTTTCACATGCTCTCCCTTTTCAGAAAATGGTCACCAGACCCATTCCTCTTGCTTAGACATGCCCTTAAGTTAATATAGATACACACTTCCCTAGAACAACCATGATATTTTGAACTTGCTCATGTCATTTCACTTCTTCCATGAGGTTCATTCTCAGTCCTCGTGACTTCTTTTATTTTACCAAGAGGGATTACCCTAGTAGGAATTTTTCCATTTATAACAGGTCAAGTAGGTTGATCTCACCTACTCCAATGAGACCTCTAGACATGGAGGATTTTTCTCCCAATTCCAAATCCTTCATTTAACCAATGCTTTTAAGTAACAGAGGCTTCATAAGCCCACTTTTTTGGCAATTCCTGCCACCTATTTAGTCCATTTTCCTTCTGGACTCAAGTACTCCTTAAAATAGGTTTATGTCATTTGCATCCAAGTTTTATTATTAATGTGCCTTGGCATAATCCCACTTTTGTAGGGTTGGATATCATTTCTCCAAAAGAAATGATAGGCTTCTTCTGCCACGGTCTAGCATGATTCAATCTTGTTGGGTAAAATCCCAACTGGATTTTAATCTCCATCCTTCTCCACAAGGAACTTATGCAGATAATTTCCATATGGAAATAATACACTTAACAGGCTCATCTTAGCATTGGTAAAATAGTCTTATGATTGTTCTCTGTCCCATCCAGGCATGTGTTTGAATCATGCTCTTCTAGATAGGGTAGGGTAGGGTAGGGTTCCCTCTTCCTTAAAGTTTTCTAAGAAATAAAAATAATCACTTGACTCTTTCGTGAGCCCAAGCAGGCCAAGTGTTGTTTCCCACTCTGATACCACTTTGTAACACATCCGACCCCTAAGTACTTTTTTAAGGGATGAGGCATAGGAATTTTCTTTTTCTCAATCATCTTGAATCCTCTTCTCGATATCTTTGTCATCTTCTGCTCATCAATAGATTCCCAATGACTATTACCATGCTCAAATCCCAGCTTTGGATTGGAAGTTATGCCCTTCTGAAGCTCTTCAGGCATCATTGGTCAAAATCCATGTGGCACCCATGTGGGTTCACCTCATTCGTACCATCCTACCTGGCATGGACTCGACCAAGGTTTTCATCCTTTAGCGATGACATGACCATTAGAGGGGCGGTTATAGGGAATGTGCCACGTGCCTTCGTGATTACTGGGCCTTCGGCTCTTCGTCCTTCATGTCCATGTCCAAAACATTCTCGGAGTCCCAAAGTTCCCTAGAACTCCTACATCTATGGTGGAGATCAATCCACCGTTAAATCCAATGGTTGAGATTTGCTCTCGTTCGACACATAGGCTTAAGGGATTTCTGCACTCCGGCACTTAACGCCCTTTTCTCTACTCGCATATCCTCTGGAGTCCCGAAACCCCTGAATATTTCCACGTGGCTCTGGCCTTTGGCCCTTTTTGGAGCCTGCGTCTTAGCACTCCAAACACCTGGAGTTCCGAAGTCTCTAATTCCCAGAGCAGGTTCCTCTTGCATACGTGGTGTTCTACATGGGTGTCCCTACTACCATCTGCCACCTAGAAGATATGTGGCGATGATGCCATGTTGACACATGGTATCCATATCTCCAACTCTATACCATATACAATAAATCAGTAGGACATGGGGCTTAGCCACATGCTGATAAATGGTGTCTCTGTCACATAGTCGAACTCCACCGTGTACTTTGTCCATGTCGTCTGTTGACGTCACTTTGACCTTCGACGCTTTGGGGAAACTCCACGCCTTGCATCCTGAATCACCTGAAGTGGGGTTTAGCCGGAGAGCCGAATAATGATCGGACGACCCATTATCTTCCTTGGTTTGATCCAACGTAATACATTTGGCAGAAGACAAGGGTGACACGTGGCCTAATCAATTGGTGACATGTGTCAAGGTCTAATTGACACAAGGTATGTGAAAGTCACGAATCCGGGTGACACGTGGCACACCTACTATGGGTCCAAAACACCCTAGGTGACATCAACATGCCATGTCACTCCAACCTTCAGTGCTCCGACGATATTCCCATTCATCAACATGTCAAACCTCTCGGAGTAGGACTTTGTCAGAGTACTTTCTGCTATCCTTTCACTAGGCTCGATCTAATGGTCGAGAAGGGTCTCGAAGGATCCTTAGATCCACGGTCCACGTTGCTTCGTGACTTCAACGTTCAGGGGTTTGGCTGTGTAAATTCCCTTTTCACTCGCGCAATAGTCAGTGTCGGAATGACCATGGTCTAAATCGAACAGTCAAGAGAGGTCTCAAAGCTTCTTCGGTTTGACAGTCCTCATCGCTTCGTGACTCCTGCATTCAGGGGTTCCACCCGTTTAACACTCATTTTCTCTCAGAGTGGTCAACACCGGACTGACCTCAACGTAGATCCAATAGTCAGGGGAGATCCCGAAGTATCCTCATATCTACGGCTCATGTTATTTTACGACTGAGAAGTTGATCAGGGTTTAACGATGGGACAGATCCCACGGTCACAGTTAAGGAAACCACCAAATATCAGTCAATCCCTCTGGTAACCATACCAACAGGTTGGTTTTGCAATGTTCATTCATCCCGGAGCTCCGGACTCCCGGAGTCTCGAATAAATTAGCTCCTTTTTTAGTGTAGCGAAGGGTTCCATGGACCTGGCCCTATGGAACTTTGTCAAGCTCCAGAGGCTACACTCTTAACTCTTAGACAAGAATTGGTTAAGGCCGTGGGCATGATCCTGTGGTCTCTTGGACGACTGGTTTGCAGGAAGCACCTTCCATTCACAGAACTTAAGTTATAACACAGGGGAAGGTATTTTTGAGGTTTTGACGAGACTGAAGCATTCCAGCGAAGTTTGCCCTGACTCTTACATTTCAAAATCAATCCTTGGGAAATTTTCCTTAAGGGTTTTCCAACCAGCACAGAAACCATAATCTTATTCCTAATTTCATTTGAAGACCCAAGTCTAATAGTTATCTTGTTGCTAAGCAGAGGCAAACATAAACCATTCAAATGTAGGGGTTCACAGAAGAACAATAAGAATTACTAATATTAATCAAGCAATGCAAATTTTAGTCATAGACACAGACATCCAACCACCCATTTCAATTCTAGGACACATGGTATATGAAATACTCATCTATTACAGTCAATCACTGACCAACTGACTGTGGGTGTTCGCCTTTCCACCCAACCATAGGCTCAAAGGAATTCATTCTTAGCACTCTAGCCATCCCCATGCCAAGCCATGATATAACTAGGGAACTTTTGCAATTTCTCAAAGATCATTTCTTTTGTTCTCTCCCTTTAACCAGAACAACTTAATCCTTTAGTTATTCTTCTCAACTGGAGAGCATCATGCCCTCTCCCTCTTTATGAATGGTATCCCTCTTCTCTTGCAATCCCTCTCCTTTTTCCCCCAGGGAGGTTCTGGACCTGTCATGTTCCTTCTGTCAGAAGGAACTCGAGTCAGTCTGGGCCTGCAAGAAAACTGCACTTTGCGGTACTTTGAGCTGACAGTTTTATGTCTCTTCATCCAGACTCTCCATGCTTCCATTCATGGGGGTAGTTGATTTTTCAACCACCAGTCCTTTCATTCACTGATTTTTCCTTGGGATCAATTATTTCAATAAAGAGAATTTGGGTCATTTTGACACAATGAACCCTCTCTACAATTTCCTCACTCTTTCCTCTAGTGATATCATGGCCAATACTTAAAGGCTTCACCCCCATAGTCATTTATTGGAAATCTAAATAATAATACATTTACATTGTTCACATGTCATAGTATGGTAATCATAATTAATGATTAATTACAAGTTGGGGGAAACGGGGGTATTACACATTAGTAGTGGAGAAATCAAGCCTCAAGGCCAAGGCATTGCAACTAATGAGCTCAATTGACCCAATCACCCATTCCACCAAAGAGGTGAAAGGGAAACTCAAGGTTGTGACTGCATAATTCAAGGAAATTTATAATGCTACACAAAATAGGATGCAAATTGTAAAGCAATAGGAAAAGTTTCTTGAGGAACTACATCAAAATATGGTTTGGATGAAAAAAGAGGCAGATCGACTTATGGATATGGCCCAAAAGGAAGAAAACATGCAAGAAATCCAAAGGGATGATGAGGAACTTGATAAATTGTTCAATTCTTCACCGACAATACAAACACAATTGTGGCAACTTAACCTAGTGGTGATGGAGATATATAATGTACTATAAAGGCTCACCAATTTCACTCGAGATGAATAGAATGCAATACAACAAAACTAACCCATAGAGCATAACCATGATAAAGTGCAAGTATACCTAGCCGGCATGTCAATTTTGGAAGGGAAATGGACAAAGCAATTGGAAGCCTTCCTTCAATTCAAAGAACAAGTTTTGGAGCAAATGCCAAAGTTAGGCCATTCATTTGGAGAAACAAGCCAGATTTGACTTGCGGGAAAGTCAACAGGGGTGGTCAAGACTTGTTGGGCCCTTCATTTTGAGGGAGCACATGTTGGAGCAAACTGAGTGGATAGAAATTAAAGCTACACATCCAAGAATGAATACCATTAGCAACAATAAACTTGCATCAGAGATTGTAGGAGACTAGAACCAAGATACTGCGCATAACTTGAGGTGACCAAGGAGCAGAGTGGTGGAAGTCTAAAAGACACTTGATCAAAGCTCAAGAAGGTATCAACTAGTTCATAAAAGAAGAATTGGGAGTAGGCTAATGGGTTTTTGGAGTTAGAATGAACCATCCCACCTATAGGGGCTAATATATAAATGTAAAGGTCTTGGCCTATTTGGGGTTGGTCATAAATTGGTTGTTGAATAGATAGGAGACAAGTAAAGGTTGTAGACTATTATGTCATGGTTTGTATACTCCTTTCTATTGTGGCTTGGTTAATGAAACCATATTATGTAATAATGTAATAGTTTGTGCTGGAGATGAATGGAATGAGTCCCCCTTTACTTTTTTGGTTTTTGTTATGTTGTATGGTTATGACGTTCTCTATTTTAGCTCCTTATCTATTGTGTTGCGTGATGTTTTGCTTATTTAAATGATATGTGCATATGCTTATTGAATGATGAACTAGATAGTAAGGTTATGTTGTTGAATGGGTAGAAGGTGCTTGTGGGCTAAGATCTAGAGGTATGTATGAAGTATGATTTTTGAGATGGAAGTTGACCACATCAGTGATATTTATTAAATCCATGTACAACCTTTTATGTCTCA
>JASDQU010099761.1:0-10728 GCA_032191745.1 Picea mariana | reverse complement strand
ATTTGATAGAACCGGATTAGTGAACATGTTCATCAATGAAATGGATGAACTTGTACCTGAAGAAAAAAGAGTGCAAATACTTGACACGATTACGAAAGGAACCCTTGCCTAATGGTGGGCATCACATAGAGAAAACATATAAATATGGGAACAAGTGGTAAATAGAATGACACTGAGGTTCCAAGCATTGAAGGAGATAGATTTGTTGAACATGTGTAAGTGTACAAGGGACCCAAAATAGCATGTAAGGTTATGTCAGTACATATGGAATGAAAAGATATACACAAGAATACCTATATTCTTCTTAAACTTGGCTAACCATTTCACCCCAACTTTTGAAAGCTAGGATACCTATATTCTTCTTAAAAATGGCTAATTACTTCATCGAAACCTTTGAAAGCTAGTTGTTGATTAGACCTCTGACACCACTTCAATGTGGCTCCTTATGGAGTGCTTGTGAATATATCCATTTTAGGATACCTATATTCTTCTTAAAATTGGCTAATCACTTCATCCCAACTTCTGAAAGCTAGTTGTTGATTAGACCTCCAACCCACTTCAATGTAGCTCCTACGAAGTGCCTATGAATGTATCCATTTGGTCGAGCCATCCTTTTTTTCCATCTCTCAAAAGGTATTGAGGGTGAACAGATGGTCTCGTGCACTTTCCATGTTGTCAAAAGTAAGCTACATGGAGATGCCAAGCTAACACTTTTCTTGGGCCTTACTCCACTTCTTCTCCTCATAATGTGGATCTTTGTACTAGCTCTGAATGCGCCAATTCTTTTTCTTTGGGTTCTATAGAAGGTTATTGGATTTACACAAGAATTCCATGGAGGAATTAGGTTTTGTATCCATCTTAATTGACTTGTTATCTTAGGTTTCTATGGTGTTCGCTATGAGAGATTGGTTCTGGAAGATCCATATTGTTTGACACAATGTCAAACAATGCAGATCTTCTAGAAACAATTTCTTATATTGATATGTTTAACAAAACAAAAAATGATTGCATTTTTACATTTTTGGTAATTATAGGCATTAAAAGCAAGAGTGTGTTATTGTTTTGTTTGTGTATTAGTGTTAGTCCCTTCTATGTATGCATGTTACTTGGTGACTAATATTGTTGGGAATTTGGCTAGTTTTGTGCCAAGAGGGGCCAGTTTGAATCCCCCTAGGTTAGGCACATTAGTCTATGCCAATGAGTTTACTAAAGATGCCATCCACGAATGTGTGGAAGCATCACTGGGTTTTCCCACAAGTTTTTCCTTGGAAAAAAAATAATCACGTTACAATGATAAAAGGATATACAACTATAAAACCTAGAGAGGCTTGTGTAACCTTTGGTTTGATCACATGCCAGTTGGGAGTGGATATGGGTATGTTGGTTATACTATACTTTACTGTTCCACATCCTCTTTGGGTGAAGAGTACTAATTTCAATTTCATGGTATAAATGCAGTCCTTTGTGTGGTTTCTAACACCCTGAAATGTAATGTAGAGAGTTGACACAAGAGTTTTACTTCATTGCAAGTTTTCTCCACCCTACATTGTTTTGCTTACATTGCTTATTGTACCCCTTGGTTTGATCATATCTTAATAAGGAGTGGGTGTGTTGGTATCCCGTGTAATACATGAGGTCCTTCGTATGCAATGTAGAGTTGACAATGGAATTTTTACTTCATTGCACATTTTCTCCATTATATGTTGTTATTCTTGGTATGGCTATATTACCCCATGCACATTTATGAGTGGGCTATTGTTAATATGTGTTTACTCTTTGTGTTTATTTTTTTAACAATAAATATACCTAAAATTGCCTCACAGATTTATGAGAATGACTACTATTGATGTATGTTTTCTACAAGTTTTGTGGTTCATTTTTAAAAAATAAATACATGAAAAATGATCACTACAGATGTATGTTTTCCACAAGTTTAGTATTTCAGATTTTACGAATAAATACATGTAAAATTGTCTCAGAAAATTTGGAGAATGATCATCATCAATGTATGTTTTCTAAAATTATGTGGTTCATTTTTTAAACAATAAATACATGAGATCACTATTGATGTATGTTTCCAACAAGTTTTGTGATACAATTTTTAATGATAAATACACATAAATTTATGTTAAGAATTTACGATCAATGTTAATGTTCACAAGCCATCCTTAGACCACTCCACAACTCACAAGTGTGGTAGAAAAAATGTCAAAAGTTCTATAGACATTTATTAATCTAAAGATACATTATAAAAAAATAATAATTAAGAAAGATACATTTCAGAGGCAATGTTGATGTTCACAAGCCATCCTTAAACCACTCCACAACTCACAAGTGGGTAGAAAAAATGTCAAAAGTTCTATAGACATTTATTAATGTAAACATACATTATAAAAAGGTAATTAAGAAAGATACATTCCAGAGGTTGCAGAGGATGTTCTATAAAGAGAAAATTGTATTTAGGCAAATTCAAAGAAACCATTACAGGTTGCAAATATTATAAGATATAGAAAATATGCTGTGAGTTATTAAACTCAATTTTATTTGATATCATATGTTCATTTTACAAGATTTGGAAATCTTTAAGGATTTGGTTGATTCCATAAATAAATTTAGAATTAAGATGAATTTAAACTGATACATATTTCTAACTAGTGATTTTATAAATTTTGATTAGAAAGCCAATGGCAATGATACATCTCAATATAACTCAACATAACAAAATATTGATTTGAACCGTTTACATGCGTAGAATGGAGAACAACTCTTGCAATAGTCTCTCATACTCAAAACCAATGATTTGAACCGTTTACATGCGTAGAATGGAGAACAACTCTTGCAATATTCTCTCATACTCAAAACCAATGAATGCAACATAAAACCCAAAATAAAACATGGGCTCGCCCTACAAACTTCCATCTTGTGCTTCTCCAGTCCAATATTGCTTCACAGCAATAAGGATTTTCTCTTGGTTGAAGGGACCACTCTCATGATCTCTCATCTCACTTCGCCATCTCATGCCACCAATCAAGCTCTCCACTTTCACCAAAACATCAACAACATCCCTAAAGATCACGATCCCTTCAGGACGTAGGATACGGTCCATCTCAAGAAGAATGTCAGCTATATTACACCTGCAACATAATCAACAACCAAATAAACAACAAAAGTCATCTAAGTGAAAAATGTAACACATGAACACACATCTTGTTTATCTGTGCAGGTGGGACACCTTCATGTGAGTGGATCCTGCCTTCTCACACATAAGGTACACAGAAATGGTACACAGAAATGATAGGTTCTTAATGGTTTCTGCAACTTTAACTTTTTTTTTACATGGATGCCAGATCTTATTTTTGGTTCTACTTCTGCACCCCCATTTTCTCACCTGATAACTCGGTTTGAGCATAACAAAAAATACTAAACATTTTCATATTTTTAGAGTGAATGTTTACTCAATTTACCTGTCCTGGTACATGCTAAAGATACCGGCAGCATGAATTAAGTCATAAGTTCGAGGATATGTTGAAAAGGCCTCACACCTGCAATTCAAAAGGATGCCCATGTTATATTTTCTACATGTAGTCAAGGGTGCCTTGATTTTTCTGCCAAAATAGACTAAATTTTGGGTAATCCATGGATCATAGGGATTCTTCTGTGTATATCAATATAAATTCTTCAGAAAATGAAACAAACATAACTAGAGGAGAGGACTGTCCCTGATGAAATCTGCAACTTACCAGTCCTGATAAGTTCCAATTAATCCTCGCTCATAGATGACACCAAGGGTATTCTGTTTGGCATCTGATGGCACAACATTCATGACCCACACAGGATCATTTGCCAAGGCAGCAGCAAAACCTCCTAAGCCGGCATTCATGTCCATGATATTTCGGTATCTTCCATGGCTCAGTTGTCCTATTAGCCTTTTGTAGTTTGCTACCCTGTCATTCCATAGTTTAGAATCTTCATTGAAATTTTTAGCAGTAATTCCCGGAATACTGCCACTCATTATTCGGGGAGGAACAGCTGTTACACGCTTTGGCCATTTTTCTAAGGCTCCTCCTGCAACTGCATTGATATCATTGACCTCTGGAAGTGGTGTTATGCAGGTTTCCATCTTTGTATACCTTCATTCAGAATTTCAGGCACAAAAAATAAATAGTCAATTAGTGCACTTAGTAAACAAAAATAACTAAAGTCCAAGGGTATAATATCATAGTCCAACATTTCGTCCCTAAAATTTCCATAAGGATGCCATGATTCCAGTCCCAAAATATTACAGTGATTCCAAGCTGGAAACTCTTTCATGCCATAATGAATACATTGCCAAGTTTTAGGGAACAAGATTAAGTGAGAATGAAGAATAGAAATTAGTGTAAGTACATACCAAGCAGCATCAGAGTTGTCATTTTTACAAATATGAGGAACATTGTAGGGTTTTCTGCTTTTCATACAATCAATGTGATTCATGGGCTTTTGCCATACAGCAAGATCACCCTTTTCGACAACCTTCTTCCAACAGAGGCGTTTTGCAACATCTTCAATAGCATCTTGCTCTTGTTTCAAGTCCTCGGTAGTTCTTTGCCATCCTTTATGATGTTTTTTCCAATTTATTGGGGGGCCAGATAATATCCAGTAACCACCGGGCCTCAATACCCTGTCCACTTCAATCAAGTATACACCCTCTGGTGACAAAAAGCGTGGATTAAGTCAAAAACATATTTAAGAGAACATTTTTGCAATGTGAAACATTGTGGTCAAACTTCATAAGTTTCACAGAGACCTCAATCCCAATGTACAGAAATTAAAATCATGGGCATCAAGACTGGCTAAACAAATAAATCCACTTAGCCATGTGCAGCCCTGAAGTCCTAAAAGCATGCAAAGGCATACACACAAGATTATAAAGATTGAACTAGACTTAATGAGATTTGTGCAGGATTAAAATAGTTCCTACAGAGAAGGATTTGTTAAGTTGGCCAATTACCATTATCTTTCCATGGAATAAGACATCGAGAACAATGAGCCATGTCAAAAGCTCTTGCTGGATATGGAATCCTTTGAGACGACATGATTCCTATCATTGCTGGAATGCCCCGTTCCAGAGCAAACTGCACCTGTGCTTCATGTGAATCCCTTGGTGCAAAGGACATGGTTAAGATATTCCTCTTTAGCAAATAAGCTCCCCAACTAGCAACCTGCAGATGTTTCAGACTCCAGAGGATCAGTATGATCACTTACAATTTGGTTGGGTAATCTTAACTGAAAGAAAGGAATCAAGTACATATACGCAATGCTTCATAGGATGGATGGAAACACATAATTGCTTATAGATCTAGCAAGAGATTTAACACATCCATGAGAGAGTTTCTCTAAAACGGTGATCATTTGATAGATCAACAGCTCTTTGGACAATGCATCGACCCTGAAGAGGGTTCTTTATGGATGCTAAATGTTAACTGAACTAGAAACCATGATATTGTGAGATCTACTTTAGGACCTCCAGATCAAAACTACCCTGTACATGATAGATACAAACACAACTGTGGCCTTCCTATTCATAACAGCAGAGGCTGTCAGCAGGCAGTAAATGAAACTCAGGATGATGGAACCAGATTGGCACATAGGATAAACATCAAGATGCTTAGTTGCAAATCCCTATAAGAACAGAGCACATTTGGCCTCCACAGATGAATTCCTCATAGATGACAATTTAAGTAAAGGCAAACGTTTACATCCTCTTGTTGATGATATCAATTGACAGAGAGATTTGCATTTCATCAATCAAGGCATTCACATGTATAGAATATAGTGAAATTCATCCGTTGAACATAGTTTTCAGAATTTTCAGATTAAAAAGGCTGCTACCCTTTGGATTTATAGTAACTAGATATGTGAATATGGAGTCAGTCCTGGATATCTCTTGATTCATAACACTGGCATAAATCAGATCAAAACAAAACATGTAGTAATACTCTCCATAGGTATGCCAAGTCTTGTAACACAGATCCCTAAAACTTTAGATCTGGAGCAATGTTTGAGAATAGCTCAGGTTCTTTAGACCCTTCTTATCACCCATGATTCAGATACCTACTTTCTACCTAGAGAAGTTCCAATTTAGAAGAGAAATTTGGTTGGCACAATCAATAAGTGACTACTGTCTAAATGGCAGAACAAATATTGGCTAGATATCCAAAACAAATATCACAAGTTGCAATGCAGATAACAATGAGCTGAGAGAAGAAGAACAAGTAAAGTACTCACTCCACACCCTGTATCAATGGCAGTCCTGATAGATCCATCCGTCAGAGAAATCAACTTATTGATATCATCAATATAAGCATCTGCACCATGAGGGAACATGGTTCCCCCACCTGGAAATCGGAACTTGTCATCTTCAACTTGGATCCAGTTCTGCACAGCCTTCTCTACTGTGAGTTCCCTGTGAGGAACATTGGCAAACCAGGCATAATCCCTGCTCTTGGGCCAGGGGAAGGGATTCTTGTACCTGGCAGGAGCAGGAATAAGGCATTTCAAGATCTCGTTCTTCTCTGGGCAGTGGCGTTCTCTGTATATCAACCTAGCTCTAGGAAACTTATGAGCTCTCGCTGGATCCTGACAAGGAGTATATTCACTGTACTTGAGATCACAGGGTTTAAACGTTATCCTCTGTTTGGAAGTCTCATTGCCCCCTACTGCGTGAGCATGATGGGCTTCAAAGTCCAAGGAAACAGACGAAGAAGATTCGGTCCGAGTAATAGATTCACAACCCATCTTGGGGTTGATCAGTCTCGTTGTGTCA
Source organism: Picea mariana (assembly GCA_032191745.1). NCBI lineage: Eukaryota > Viridiplantae > Streptophyta > Pinopsida > Pinales > Pinaceae > Picea > Picea mariana. The sequence goes on along the minus strand of JASDQU010099761.1, from coordinate 3,923 downwards.
TTTGGTAAAGACCAAGTGTTCTGCCATGCACCCAAAAGGTAGCAGAAAGTACAGAGCCCAGTGACTCCCAAGATCCAAGTCACACGTTTTTTCTTGGATTCCAACTGGTGTAATTTGGGAGATCCACTGTAATCCTTCCCCATTCTATCCTCCTGCAAACACCCAAATATTCAGTATAAATACCTTGTAATGAATACAACAAAATACCCATTTCCCTTTGGCTCCTCCATTAAAACAATATGGAATCCTAAAGATGGGTTTGCTTCAAGTTTACAGTACTGTTTCTTAAAACATATATTCAGCTTCTTGCATATGGTTAAAAATATATTTTCTCAGGTGATTTTCACACGGAGGAGCTGAGGAAGTTAGATTACAAGACAGAAATGAGCCTTTCCAATTGTGAAAAGGATAAAATCATGACCATCACAGAAAATTTAGATGAGAACACATATAAAAGGAGAAAAAGAACAGAAAGAGCAGATCTAGAAATGAGAGCACCTGTATATCTATCCAACACAATCGTTAGATACTTCAAATCCCCTGCTAACAATTTCAACGCTTTGAATCCATGAACGCCACCAGGTATTATCAGCTAAAACTTTACGGGGGCAGAATTTATCCTCGACTCCTCTCTTGGGTTCAGTCTACAGACTTTCTAGATCGCAACCCATGTGCTAGATCTAAAAAATCGGGAATTCCTAGATGGCAAACTGGTTTCCAATCAAGCGCTTTTGGTGTAGAAAATAATGTGCATTGATTGAATTTAATAATTTTTCTCAAAATATGTGGGGAACATTCGGGCAAGGAGCCCTCGGCCGTTACGCTTCCATCTTCATATTAAATATTTATTACGAGCTCGCTCGACGGAGGTCTGACTGGTTATAACGTAACCCGACCGTCCTTACAAATAAATTTCTGATATATTTCGTGTTCCCTCACTTAAACCAGTCACAAGTATGTGGGCAACAGAATCCCACCATTGCATTGGTTCCTGGAATAATCTCTTTAATTTCTTGGTCACCGGCTGGAGCCTTTTACACTTTGTCCAGTGCAATAAATCCGGGTTAGGCCAGCGACTTTGTCCAGAATTGAATGTTGTTAGCACCATTTAAGACCAGTTGTTTAGCGCTAGATAAGACCGTTATCGACTAAGTCCTGTCCCGGACGATGATAATATTGTTAAATTTTATTAACATATACTTAAATAGTTTAGTTTAATTAGCAAACAGAAGCTCCCATGTTGGATCTTGTAGGGTCTCTACTCATGTGAGGTTTATTTAAGTGGAAGAAATCACGGGAGAGGACGGCGTTTAACTATGGAACAAAATTGTTCTAGAATTTGAAATTTTTATGCTTTTATTGTTGTTGTTTATAATTTGGGTAGTCCATGCAAATCATAATAATGTTCGTCGACATAAAAAAAAAAAGGGATGAGCATTTTCATTTTGATGGTTGTAGAGAGTATTTAATATTTATGGAATATATTATTATTTGTATTTTGTGTAACTTTTTCACTATAATTTTCAATTCGATTAATGTATAATGTAGATATGAATGTGGCTATGGTCAAACGATGTGATATGAGAAATATGTTTTCTAAATTTTAATAAATATAATGTGATGCTAGTTGTTGGGGATATGGACAGAGATGAGGGTTGAGTTTTCCACGAGAAGAGTGTCTAAGAGAGGTTCAAGGGGGGAATTAATTATGGGTATTAATTCAATCCATTTTCCTGGATTTTATTATCATTGAGGATAACTTCTATTTTATGTTTGAGTGTATGAGAGCCCAATCATTAAACTCATATAAGAGGGTGGGTGTGAGAGTCACATCCCATAGTTATTGGGGAGCATGGGGTTGAAGTACAATTAACATTGGGCAGAGTGAGCAGTCAACTATCTTGAGAAAATAGAGGAAATTTGTATGGGGGAGAACTGACAGTTTTTTACATTCAGTTTTGGGCATGAACAACAAGTAGAGAGTAGGGAAGAAGAGCACTGAAGCCATGCCAAGAAGGCTGACCGAATTTTGGAGCATGTTGGAACGTTTTTGGAGCGTTTTCGAGCTAAAGATTGAAGAGTCAGTTTTTCAAGCCCGAAGAGTGAACTCATGTGTGAGTTGCACTATAACAGCAAGTGTTTGTTGTTGTTTGTTAGTAGTTTTCCTGGTAAGGAGTTCCTTGAGTTCCCAACAGAGAGATTCATGGTTACCTGTGCCAAAGAGACCCTAATAAACGAATGGGATGTTCGATGGTCTGAGAGCAATGAAGGGGTACATTCCTTAGGTTGCGCAGGTCAAGAGGAAGAGAGTTGGAGGAAATTCTGGAGAATTGCAGAAGAATATCAATGGGTTGTGGGATATTGAGGTGTGAGTGGATTGTGAGAGGCACCCTTCTCTTGTGGATTCCTAGCCCCAGTTCGGAGGTGACTTGCTATTGAGATTTGGAACAACAAGTTTATGGTTGGGTGGAACGTCCTTCCCAAGCAGTCGGTTGCACAAACATTTTAAAAAGATAAGTGTTTATCTATTTTATGAGTTTTCTTATGATTTTATGGCTGTGTTTTTATCATGTGCATGAGAATAGTTTTATATGTTGTTGTAGATGATTTATTAGTTGCATTATGTTCATTTAGAATTTTGTAGATGCACTTAGTTATAGGTATCAAAATCCAGTTAAATATGTGTATTAATTAGCAGAAGAAATTTTTGAATTTATGTGTATTTTCCGTAAGTAATGTTCCTCGTTTAAGCTGGGGATGTTACATTTTATAAGGCGATAGTCTAAACATGTTATGAATTGGTTCTTATTTGGTTGTTTAAAATAATGAGAAGGGGTATTGACATTTTTTACCTAAATCCAAAAATAATCATTTTAGATTGATGAAGTTGCAAATATTAGATGTTAGCATTGTACAATTCAGTTGCTATGGGGATATTGGGATTTTTACCTATTTCTACAATAAAAACAACAATTTCATCAAATCCAAAATTGCAATTCTAGCAAAGATTGTTTTAGCTAGATTTCTTCAATTTCAAGTCATTTGGTATGCCCCATATTTCATGAGTGTTGTTCATTAATAATCAATTCTTATGAGCTAGAGTACTCAATTCTAATTTTATAGAAAAATTCCCTCCAGTGGTCAAAATTTAGTGACATTGGTAATTAGAGTTCCCATTAATCTGAAATTCTCATTGATTTTTTTTCAATCCAGTCCATTCAAAGTTGGGAAAAAACACTAAGAGCATCATTTCACCATGCATAAAACTTGTATCATGGTGGAACTCTAATCATCCATATCTATCGAATTCTTATCAATTTTGTGGTAAGAAAAAGGGTCATTTTGCTACAAGATTAGCTTACTCCATCAATTTGGTACTCATTGCACTAAATGGAATTCTAGCCAAAAGATCAACAAGAATCCCAAATTTTCTAGTGTAAAATAGGATTGTGACATATTGAACCTAGAAATTAAACACAAATGTACATTACATTCAATGACCATAATATATCCAATACAATATCACTGACAAGTCAATACAAACTAACACAAGCAAACCTATCCAACAATGAACCACAAGTACATCATATAGTGCACCATCATTGGTTCAAACCCCATCATGAAGCAATAACAACATCAGATAATCGGGCCCACCACAAAACTTTACAATAACCACTAAACCAATGGAAAGTTGAGATCTAATAGGACAATTACATGTGATACCATGTCCTTGTTATATAGCTTGAAGACATAAAATTAATCTTGAATTTGACCTATATAGTGAGTATTCAGATCTAACCTAGTCAAAAAAATAATTGTGCACATTTAATGTAAATTACCTAGTGGATAGCTAGTTAGGTTGTGCATTGCTTAAATAAGGAGTAGGATAAACTTGTAGAAAACAAAGCACTTTTTTAGTCATA
>JASDQU010099760.1:415394-510798 GCA_032191745.1 Picea mariana | reverse complement strand
TCGTTTAGGGCCTCAAAATGGCCCCGGAAGTTAAAACTGCTAAAAATAGTAAATTACCAAAATTGCCAGAAACATGTTTTGGGCCAGTTGGAGAAGGTGGGTGGCCACCGATATCCACCTGGATCATTGCAACTCTGCCAACTCTCAGGCCAGTCATTCCAAACCTACATTTAGGTGTTTACTAAGGTCTGCATTCAACTGCAAATTCAAGATCCAGAAGAGGTACTCATTGTTAAATTTAATTCTCGTATTTTATTATAGTTACACAAAGAGGTTGATTTATTTGAAATCGATTCCTTATACAAGGCCTTTCTTCGGGCCTTGGCTGTGGAATGGAATCTCACTCCTGACCTTTTATCTCCTCTATCCAAAGTTGTCCCTTCATCATCTCCTTCTTATCCTTCCTCTCCTAGCTTTCCCAAGCTTATAAAATGGTGTTCTTATCACAAATCTCAATTTCACTCCTCATATGAATGTTGTGTTCTTTGTAATTAGAATCCTTTCAAGAATTTATTCATCAATGCTCTTGAGTCCTCCTTGAGCACAACGCCCCCCTTGATTTGATCACCTTGAAGAATCTTATGGAACCATACCCCTCTTTCTTTCTCATGGAAATTGATCCCCATTTCTTCTTCATTAGTGCCTTTTTTATTCACAATCGCCAAATCAAGCAATCCCTAGCCACGATCATCCTCGAAAATGGCATCCAAAAGAATTTGGTTGCTTAGGATTTGGTGCAACAATTGGCACTTCCTACTACCCCTCATCTGACACCCTACCAATTGGGTTGGGTTTAGAAGGATGATCCCCATGTGATGGTGACCCAACATTGTGCCCTTACATTTTCCATCATCCCTTTCTGCGATACTGATCTTTGCGACGTGTCTCCTTTGGATTGTGTAGATGTGCTTCTGGGTATTCCCTATCAGGAACTCTATAACGTTGTATTCCCTATCTTAAAACAGATAGCCCCTCTCACACCCTTCCTTCCAATCTAGCCACTTTACTCACATCCTTTGAAAATGTCTTTGTTGCACCCACCAAAATACCCATCATATGTTCCATTGAATATTCCATTGATCTTATTCTTGGAGCCACTTTGCCCAATCCCCCTTCTTATTTCCTGGTTCCTCGTGAGGTTGAGGAAGTGGAATGCTAGATCCAACAACTTCTTAATATCGACCACATCAAACCGAGTTTGCCAATATGTGCCTCTCCTACCTTCATCATGTTAGAAAATAATAGGTGTTCTTGTTTCACCATAGAAAATATCTCAATATTGTCACCCAACCATAGACACAAAGGCCTCCCCCGAGCACCTTAACCTTGACAAACAAAACAATTATGGAAGTAAACCCTAGAACCAATAGCCAACCAAGGTAGCGTACTTCTCTCCAAAGCTAACGTACCCAGCAGAAAGTCCAAACCATAACCAAAGACCAAGTCACTATTGCAGCAGCTACAACTCTCCTCCATTCATGCACACCACTTGTCCTTATGCAGTCATGAGAGTGAGTGAGAACAAATGAGCTCTAGCACCCTCTATTTATCCTACTCCAAGTCACATGACTGGGTCAAATTATCTTCCTAGAGGCTAATAACTTAATACTAATTATTCTCTTGAGTCGACTTCTCTTCTAGGGTTATTATCCAACGTCTTAGGGTTTATCTTGCTTCTTGGAATATTCTAGTCTCATCAAAGGTTACACATAGAGGTTAATACCTCCAACAACTACCATAATATCAACACTCCCTCCTAGATAGGGAGGTATTAAAGGCAATTGTCTTGAGAAAAAATAAACCATTCAACTAGTAGCATCATCATAGCCACACGGGCTATCTCATGATAAAATCACGAGCACCATCATCACTATCCAACTAGATAGTCTCCATGGAAATTAGAACAATGCCATCCAATAGAGCACAACTGTGTCTATTCATAGTAGTATACAACTACTATCTAGTGGTACACAACCACTCCTAGTAGCACACAACTACTAACCAGTGACACATGGTCACTACCAGTGGATCACATCCACCACAGTAGCATACAACTACTTTCCATAGACATATAGTCTCCACAACAATCATATCATATCTTATTAACCTGCATAAACAATATCATGATACAAATTGAGTCATCTCGGCCATTATTCCACTCACATCTGTGAGATCTTGGAAGAGCATCTGCTCTCGGAAAGTTAAATATCAACAATGGGCTATTTAAACTATTCTTCCCAAGAATAGAAGAATAATTGTACCTAATTGTTGAACCTGGACCATTCAACCTAACTGGGCCATTCTCGTGGCACAATTCATAGTGCAACCTGGAGAGAATGAGTCTTCCCTAGGGAATGATTGTCCAGACCATTTCCTATGGAAATGATTGTCCTGCACCAACCTCCTACATCATACCATTCTTCAAAACTGCTCACAACTGTGAACTTCGAAATAATGACTGCCCAGAGAGGTGAACCATTTTGCTTGACCACTTCTTAGAGTGTCTGCCAAGGAGAATGAATTTCCTAGACCATCCCCCCACACCAACCACAAAGGGGAATCATTGTCTATGGTACATCAACAATATGTCGGACCATGACTGTCCGTTCTAGACCATTTTCTGAACTGGAAAATGATTGTCCATTGGAAATCTTGGACCACTTTCCGAACTGGAAAGTGACTGCCCAACATGGACCATTTTCCAAACTAGAAAATGAATATCCGTCAAGAATCTCCGGACTGGAAAGTGACTGCCCAACCTGAACCATTTTCCAACCTGGGGAGTAATAACTTCCCTTTCCAATAAGGAATTCATCTCCACGAGTCCAGATTGTACCTTAAGTACACAAACTTTTCATCTTGGACAGAGAATTTACCAAAATATTTGTTATTTTTTCATCAATGGAGATATATTGGAGAACCACTTCTCCCCTCTGAACTTTATCACGAAGAAAATAGTACTTTATCTCAATGTGCTTCGGCCTGTCATGGAACACTGGGTTCTCTGAGAGCTTCACACAGTTGTGTTTATCACAATATATCACGGTCAAATCCAACACGTGATCAAATAGTCCAGAAACTAGCTTACAGAGCCACACTGCTTCCATACAAGAATCACAAGCTGCAATATACTCTGCTTCTGTAGTGTTGATTGCAATAGACTTTTGTTTCCTTCTAGCCCATGATATCGTGGCAAAGCTCAAACTGAAACATATCCAAGAATCACTTCTTTTGTCATCTGCACTCCTTGCTTAATCTAAATCGATAAATCCATGCAGTTGTATATCATAACTCAAACGTCCCACGAAGATATTTCAAGGCATGCTTTGCAATTATTCAATTCTCATGGATAGGTTCCACCCGGAACTATTTTCACAGCAAAGAAAATATTTGAATGAGTATTCTCCAAATACATTAACAAGCCATTCAATTGTCGATACAGGGACGAGTCTATTGGTTCAAAGTCTCTCAACTTCTTCAGATCTGTCATCATGGGAGTTTTCCATGGATTTGTAATCCATTATCTCAGACTTTTGAAAAACTATTTTGATACACTTCCTCTGTCATAGGAAGTGTTCACCATGCTTCTATTGTACATGAGAGGCTATGCACCAAGTTACTTGAATCCATACAATGTCTTCTAACATCTGTATACATGGGTCTCTTTTTGGTATACCTCAAAACCTTGAGGTTTCTCTACATATTTTTCTTCTTCGATTACTATGTTGAGAAGAACAATATTTAGATCCATCTGATGTAAACTCCAACCCATGGATACTACAAGAGATATAATGACTCAAGTAGAGGTATATCTGGTTACTGGAACAAGTTGGCATTGTAGTCTTCTCCCTCCTTCTGGGAGAACCCTCTAGCCCCAAATCTCCCCTTGTATCTATCAATGCTTCCATTTATAAGTCTTTTTCACAATTTCTCACATACATTGTTCTTCATCACAAATTTCTTCCATTCCTTCTACTTGATTGCTTCTAGTGGATTCAAATCATGTTGGTAGTCTTATTATTTTTGGTATAGTAATTGGTTCATTTTTTTTTTCTAGCTTTTCTTTCTTTCTTGTAACCTTCATGTTCTTCCTCATGTTCATTTTCAACGTTGGAGTCCATGGAATCTTCTATAGATTCCATTCCCTTCCTTCCCAAAGGTTCCAACTTCTTCTTTTCACCATAGGAACATAAATGTATATGGATAACCAAGGATATTCAAGGATTCTTTTCAAAGAAGACTTCTTCTAGAGGCAAGATGAAAATGTGTTTCTTATCGTGGTTGTTACTTCCAATGAAGAACATGGACATATACTTCATAGTATTCATAGATTCTTAAATGGATCATATCATTGGGGATTAGCTCCCTCCTAATCTCAGCTTTATTTCTGAATGAAAAATATCTAGAACTTCCTTGTTTTTATTATGAGACTGCATGTTTCTGGAATTCTGCAATCAATTACCTTTATCTGATAGAGTCCATGCTTTCGTCTGTTGCATCTCTCTTTTCTTTCTACAAAGTGTCACAAACCTGTTTTGGTTTCCTTTTGATTACTGAATTCCTTCGAGTCTGACTTCCTCCAAATCTCTTTAAGTTTGTTTCTATATGTTCTGATTGTTTCCCATCTGGAAGTTGTTGCAATCATTGTGTCATCCTTATAAAATTATTCTATGACAACTTCCGCAAAGATTGTTCATCAAAGGTTTGTCAACATATTTCACAAGGGTACCTTCCTGGAACAAGACAAGAAACAAAAGAAAGATCCAAGATAATATGTTTATTATAGTAAATAAACAAGAATAAGGACAAGGATAGAGGAAATTGCTACAAGCCTAGAAAGACATTTTCACGATAGCCTTCATGAGATAACCTACCCGAGACAACAAGAACAACAATGTTTCTGATACAACATTTTTCATATGAAGGATAGTTTCTTGGTAGTATTACTAAGATGATCTAGTCTGAGAAAAACAACAAGAAATATCTCCTAGAGGAGGTTTTAGTCCATATTTGCAAATAAGCACACTGAGTAGTGCAATCTACTAAGTACTTATCAATACTCACTTAAGTGACAATAATAAAGATGTCAAACTTGATATACAAACATGGAGTCTTTTTATTGTTCCACTTGGATTTCTTTTCTTCTGAGACAAGTATCATTTCCGACCTGTCCCTTATACTTAAAACAATATGCTTTCTTGACAGAAAACTGAGTTAGAGAATACAATCTCAACCTTATAATATCTTGACTGAAGTCGTCTTATAATTCCATAACAGTCAGATACATATCAAGTCAAACCTGGAGAGTGTGTTGATCTTCTGAATATACTAAATCCAAGATCACTGCTTTGGACAAGATCCCTTGTACATTCCCTGCAAACACACTCATGCCAACGATATAAATTAAAAGAACATGTATAGGTACACACTTTTGTTACCCAATTGTGAGGGTAAACCTTAGAATGAATTTGTTGGAGTGGAGGTTTAGCTACTAGAGGATTGGTAAAACTCATAATGTTCCTTTCAGTAGATCTCTCTTGGGAACAACATACACTTTCTTCATGCTAGTTCTTCTTTCTTCATGACTGCCACGTTATGAGGTTCCTTCTCTTTTCCTGATTCAAACTGTGGTTCCATTATTTTGCCTTTCACGATATCTAACACTTTATTCTTGGTAAGGATGAGGTCAATCCTTATCTTCCATGCTCTGAAGTTCGAAACCCATTCTAACTTATTTTCTGACTTCATAGAGTAAGTCATGACTTCTTTGACTTGGTCAACCTTTGACTTTAACTTTGTCAACCTTTGATTTTGACTTGGTCAACCTTTGACTTTGACCAACAACTCAAACTTGATGTCTTCCTTTGTTGAGAGTACCAGGAGGTGCGCTAGGCTAGGGCGCACTAGGTTATCTAAAAATTAGTTCAATCGCTTCACTAAAGGTGCCTCAACACGAGGGTTAGGTTTTTGTAGCTGCAACAAAACTCTGACTGCAACTGCAACTGCAACTAAGCAAATCCTCCCAATCAAACTTCCAATGGTTAGACTATCCGAAGATAGTGTGGGCCCATAACCTGTTAGAAAATAATAGGTGTGCTCATTTCACCGTAGACAATATCTCAATATTTTCACCCAACCATAGGCACAGAGGCCACCCCCGAGCACCTAACCTTGACAGACAGAATAATTCTGGACATAAACCCTAGAACCAATAGCCAACCAAGGTAGCGTACTTCTCTCCAAAGCTAGCGTACCAAGCGAAAAATCCAAACCATAACCAAGGTAAAATGTCCAAACCATAACCAAAGACCAAGTCACTACTGCAGCAGCAACAACTCTCCTCCAGTCATGTGCACCACTTGTCCTTATGAAGTCGTGAGAGTGAGTGAGAACAAATGATCTCTACCACCCTCTATTTATACTGCTCCAAGTCACCTAACTGGGCTGATTTCTCTTCCCGGAGGATAATAAATTAATATTAATTATTCTCTTGAGCTGACTTATCTTCTAGGGTTATTATCCAACATCGTAGGGTTTCTCTTGCTTCCCAGAATATTCTATTCTCTTCAAAGGTTACGCGTAGAGGTTAATACCTCCCACAGCTACCTTAATATCAACACATCATTCCCAAGAAGGAGTCTAAGGAATGGTGTCTATCCACAAACTATCAGGCTCTTAATAATGCTAATGTCAAGAATCGTTACCCTCTATCGCTCATTAATGATTTACTGGATCAATTGAAGGGTGCCCTCTTCTTTACCAAAATGGATCTTACAACAAGATATCATTAGGTTCGCATGAATGCAATAGACACATGGAAGACATATTTCCAAACCAAATTTGGTCTTTATGAATGGATGGTGATGACATTTGGTATTACTAATGCCCTTACCACTTTCATGAGGCTTATCAATGACATTTTCATAGCACACTTGGGAAAAAATGTGGTGACATATTTGGATGACATCTTGGCCTTCAAAAATACCTGGGAGGATCATTTTCTCCATGTGTGCACTATGATATACTTACTACGCACTCACAAACTGCAGGTGAAATGTCACAAATATTCTTTTGGGTAATATTCAATTCAATATTTGGGTTTAGTTGTCTCTGTTGAGGGTGTTAGCTCATATCCCACCAAATTCTAAGCTCTTTCACATTGGACAACACCTCACTCAACTCTAGAACTCAAGAGATTTATGGGTGGCATTAATTTTTATCTATGATTCATTTCTCACTTCTCTCAGTTAGCACGCCCTCTTCATTAGTTCTCCAACTAGAATTAGTTTGTGTGGTCTCCCTTGGCATAGAAACAATTTCACACTCTCAAAATTTCCCTTTGTTCTACTCTTGTACTTCGTTTACCTGATCTTCAATCTCCCTTTGAGATTGAGATGGACACATCTTAGTGTGTTATTGGAACAATTCTTAATTAACAGGGAGGACACCTTGTTGCATACCATTCAGAGACATTGTCTGATGCCAAACAAAATTGTTGTGTTAAGCCGTAGAGAAAGCCCCATGTTATGTATAAAACCCCTTATTAAGCCCTAGTAGGTCAATTAGAACCCCTTGTTGAATTATTACATTTCTAGTAGGTTGGATAGAACCCTTCATTGCACCTTTTCATCATAATTGTACCCCTTTGTCTCATATATATATATATATATATATATATATATATATATATATCAAGGAGATCTAGTATTAGGATCATATTATCTCATCTCTTATTGTATTCTAAAGTGGGCATATTGTAAAAGGAGGTTTCCCCCTCGAAGTGGACTATAATTATTAATTTTATATCATTTTTAAGGCATTGGATCATAACATTTGGTATCAGAGCTCATTGATCCTAGGGTTTTTCTTCTACACGCAAGTCATCTTATAATTCTTTTCGATAACATTTGTTCAGGGACGATTCATACCATGAAACTTGGAGGTTATTCATAGGACATATCAAGGTATCTGTGGTAAAATTTTTAACTTATGGGTCATCATACGTTTGGAGAAATACCCTGTGGAAAATAGGGTATTTGACTAGTCCTATTAACTAGTCTCAAACATGTGTTCCTGGTAAAATTGTCATATCTTATTCAATGAAGATACAAATTGAGTGACACTAGTTGCATTGGAAAGAGGACTATTTGCAGTGTTTTTGGTACAATTTTCAGAATTGGATATCAAATATCGTGCGTGAGGAACATTGCACAAGCTCACTCTCCTGGAAAGGAAAAAAATCAACAAGGTGTGGGGAAGTTACCCTAACTTCCACTTGGCACATCCAATTTTGATCAGACCTGTGACATTGAAGAGAGGACATATAAAAGTACTACATGAAGAAATTTCATGCTCAAAAGGGTCGTAATTTCATAATTACAACATAATGAAGGTCGACCAGGAGGATAGACTCAAAATTAAGGGTTGAAAGGTACGTAACTTACAATTGACATAACTTTTTATTGGAAGATATGTTTCTAGTGATTCAAAATTTGGGATAAATATAGAATAAAGGATTATTACTATTATTATTCTATATGGGTCCCAAAAAATATGACAACACCAATTAAACCTCCAAAATTCTTATTTATTACTCGAGAAGAAAATGAGGACATACATAACAGGTTGTCCAAATTGGAGGAACAAATTAATGAATTGAGTGACAAGTCTAATAATTGGGTAAACTCACAAAGAAAAATTCAAGAAATAGAAAGGAAGATGGATGAAAATAAAGAAGAAATAGAAAATTCCATGAAGGAAATGCAAAATTCCATGTCTTCCATCTGTCAAGATCTAGATGAGAGACACCCTAAAGGAGATATCAAAATGAAAGGAACTCAAGAAAATAAAGGTATTATTCATGTTAAATAAACTACCAATAATAATCCATTTTCAACTAGTGAATATAACTCTAATAGTGGATTTAATTATGGTGGGGGTCCTAAATTCAACTTTCCCAAGATTGATTTAAAGAAGTTTGATGAAACATAGGTCTTTACCTGGGTGAACCAAATGGAGCAATATTTTGAACTACATAATATTATGGATGATAAGAAAATGATTCACATAGCAACTTTTAACTTTGAAATAAAACCATATCAATGGTATCAATGATAGAGAAAAGACAACCCCCTCTTTATCATTATACATGGGGTTTATTTACAAGAGACTTAGAAGCACAATATGGGAAAGTGTGGGAACAAGACTACTTTAGTCAATTTACAAGAATCATGCACTTAGGTGATATTGAAGATTATAATTCAAAATCTCAGGTATTGTCCACAAGGTTGGATGGCATAAGTGATAAAAAATTGTTGGAAGCTTACATGGGTGGTGTTAGTCTCTAATTTTTCTTTTGATTAGTGAGAAACCCTAATCCTAAACCCTTCCTACCTGCACTTCATTGTTAGCTTTCATTTGATTTTAATCCTTGTTTTCAGCTTGTTATGATTTTCATTTTAGTTTTTTTTTGAATAATTTCTGACATGGAGATTTAAGACATGGTTTTAAAAGATGTGTCACTTCATATGGCTATTTGAATTTTTCAAATTCAAATCTATTCTAGTCATCAATAGCGCTACCGGAATAACATTATTCCCATAGCACAAATATAATCATGCCTTAATATGCGCCTGCCACCCTGATTTCGTTATGATTGCACAGATCGTGGACTAAGAGTTCGCATGTGTCCCAAGATATCTCTCAAATCATTTTATAATTCAAACCATTACATGATCGGATTGTCCTGTACCTGCAACTAACTCATTCCAAATTGTTCAATTCCCAAAGAACACTATTTGAACCCGTCACTTGTCATTCTGATTTTGATGAATTATAAGCGCAGGTGTTTTTCTCAGAAGACGTATTATATGTTAACAATTGTAGTTTGTAAATTCAGAATCCGAGCAATGCCAGTTGTAGCATTGGGTTTTATGGCGCCTAAGAGGAGCGGGCACCTAGTCAAATTGGAACCTGAGGGTGCCGAGCTTCTTGAAGCATTTCCGCAGATGGCGCAGATATTTAGAGATGCTGGTTGGTTTGAATTCCTCACTACTTTTAAAGGACACGACGAACTGGTCTCTATGAAATTTTCCCAGAACTTCGATGGTTTCGAAGTGGAGATCGAAAAGTTTCTAATGCTAGTGACAGAACAAACAATTGCCAAAACTTGCAGGTTGGTGGTTGGAGGACAACGATGGTGGAAGAAAGAGCATGTAGTTATAGAGTTTGTCAATCAATTCTTGCTTCCAGATAATCAAAAACCAAATTGGAGAAAGGGAGTTCCTCATAGTTGGATTAGACCAGAATGGCACACTGCTCTAATCATTATCCATAGGTATATCACCTGCGAAGGAAGATTCTCACTGATTTATATCTATCACATTAGGTTATTAATGCATCTAAATGGTGATTATCCTTTAATTTTGCCTTACTTCCTACTCAAAAGCTTGGCAAAGATGTCAAAAAGAATGCAGTCACACCCTTCCAAAGCAAAGAGTAGCATGTTTCATCAGGTCTTAATTAAGACTCTAGTAGTGTCTGTTCTAAGAGAAATACATAAACCCTGGAGTTGGCTCATGCAATCCTTAAATCCTGACCCACAGTCCAGCAAACAGAAGAGAGGAAAAAGGAAAATGGTTACACAGAAACAAAATATTTCAGTTGATGAAACCCCTGCTAAAGAATAAATGTCTGCTATCAGGGTAACGAGGAACAACAGAGGTAATAGACCAAAATTGGATCCAGAAATTGAAATGTTTTTTGAGACAGATGTTAAAATGGAGGAAGAATCAGATAAATATTATGATATTCAAACTACAGTCAAGCATGAATCACCATCAACCAGTAAGAAAGGCGTTGTAGTTAAAAGGATGAAGAATAAAGGTGTACTAATGTTTCAAAACCCTAGAAGGAATTCTACTAGTGTTACCAACAAATACAAGTTGAAGTCCAAAGCCATGTTCGATCCCTCCATTAAAGAAGAAAACGTCATAGTTATAGAAGATCACTCTGAAGATACTGAAGCAGGTACCAGGAAAAAAGCAAGAAGACCTCCATTACATAAGAAACCAACAAAAAGAGGTAAGCAAATTGTTTCACTCCCTACACGACCTGTAACACGAGCTACTACCAGATTGGCAAAAGCTAAAGCAATTGCTAAAGGTATCAGTGAGAATCCTAAAAATAAAAAAGGTAGCCTTGTAGATTCATATCACATATCAGATATACTTGAAGCTATGGATTCAACAAGTTCTGATGAAGAACATAGCTTAGGATTGGCTTCTAGATACCAAGTCAAATTGAAAGAACCAAAGGTTGCCATAGATCTCAATGAGCCTGCACCTTCTGAAGAGTTCCCCGAATTCAAGGTTAAGGTCAGAACTGATAATGAAAGGATCAAAGAACTCCAGAAGACAATGAGACAGTTAAAGAAAGAAAAGGGCCTTATAGAACAACAGAGCGCTCATCAACAAGAACAGATTGAAGGTTTCAAGAAGAAGAAAAAAGAGCAAAGGGAATTGCTCAAAGAGATCAGAGAAATAAACTTCAAACTCTATTGGCATAATGCTGTGGTTACCTCAAAGCTCAAACATAAAACTGCCAAGGCTACTGCTGTTATCATATCCTAAGGGATTCATGAAGAATTTGGCACAATCATAATTTTGATGTTTTTTAGAGAATAGGGCAAGATTTACTTGTTTTGGCTTGTGAAAAGCAAAGACCTCGAATTGTATGACTAGATCAAACTAATCCCTATTTTGTAGAATCGAATGTAATGTTGTAAAGATCATGCAATATTAAGTTGTTGAGCAATGATCTATTTTTGGAATGTAAATGCTCTTTTTGAGCTAACTTCCCTAGTAAATAGATACTAATCAGATCTAGCCATTAAGAGTACACTAGAAGATAGGATCTAAGGTATTTTGGATAGTTTAAATAGGCAGAGGAAAGA
Organism: Picea mariana; assembly: GCA_032191745.1. Taxonomy (NCBI): domain Eukaryota; kingdom Viridiplantae; phylum Streptophyta; class Pinopsida; order Pinales; family Pinaceae; genus Picea; species Picea mariana. The sequence goes on along the minus strand of JASDQU010099760.1, from coordinate 498,845 downwards.
CTCTGTTCAGGTCGAAAAATTGGAGATCCACAGGACTTGTTTTGTGAAACTCCTTGTAAGGCATTTATGTTCTATTTGACACTTAATAACAAAGGAATATGGATGGTTAGACACTCTTTTCTACTCTATTTTTCTTTCTTCATTCTTGAGTTCATTATTCAGACTGCAATGCATTTGTTTCTTGATTGTTAATTAATACAGTAAAGAATTTGTTGTGGGAATTATTTTCAAGTTTTGATTTCAAGCTGATGGTCTTATTTCTTTATGATATTCTGAGACATGAATTTATGTGAAGTTGACAAATTGAAGGCTTCATCCTCTCTTTTTCCTATTTGTCTAATCTATCTATGTGACTACCTTTTAATCAATCAATGGGATATACTATGTTTTGATTTTGATTTTCATGTTATGTTATAACCTTGAGCCAGTTTTCAACCACCTTATTCAAAAAACCAAATCACAAAAACCTTCAAAACACTTTGCAATAAACCGATGATTCTCTAGCTTTTCCTCTCATAGTCCAGTGCAACTTTAGGGACTAACATCTTTTGGTGTCATTGTCGGGGATGAAGAAACGAAGATATCTTCCCTGGGGAAACAACAAGATTAGATTCAAATCTTGATGGTGAACACGATTTTGGACATTATTTAAGACTGTGATTATTCACCTGGCGACTCCTCTGTGGTAATTCTAGCTCCTAAAAGAGAAGGTAAAGGACCTAAAACTCCTCTAACTTCTTCATCATCTACTAAGAGACCAATAACCAGAAAAAATCCAGATCATGAGCCTGTTGCAGCAGTTCTAGATCCTGAAAAGTTACTAAGAAAACCTAAGGCTGTTTCTAGACACTCTTCTCTCCCAAAGGGAAAATTGTCTTTAGAAAGTTTTCAAGGACATTCCTATGAAATCACCAAAACCCAAGCAGATGAGGAGGTGATTCCTGAAAGTGAAGTTAAACCTGTTGTTGATCCTGCTACAGTTTCATTCCCTTCAACTATCTCAGAATTAAATCTAGATCAGTGGAAGCTACTTACTGAACTCATTAAACAGGAATATTCAAACACCTTGCCTATGACTGAAAATTTGAGAGGTCACATCACAGATATTAAAAGTGAACCAAAAACATCCTCTTCATCTCTTGGATATCTCCCCTCTGAATATTTTAAATCACATTATTTTTCTTTTAAGAATCCTTTGTTTCTTGGCCCATCATCTGATCATAGTCTAGAAGAGAAATTCCTATCTGCTAAAGATCAAGACTCAGTGACAGTACAATTAATTTGTCATACACAAGGGACAGTTTCACCTCCAATATCACCAATCTTGCTTACTCCCAAAACTCAAACACCAAAGATAAAAAATATGGTTGCAGACAGAATGGATGAAATTGTTGCAGCAATGTATGCCCCTTTGATCCTCCCACAAGTCATGTTTGCCTTTCCACCAAATGATTACATGAGATACTTCCCCAGATTTAATGGAGATGGAGCAGTTACTGCTGAAGAGCATTTGAGTTCATTTTATAATTTTGCAGACAATTTCAATGTAGATCATGTAGATGTGTGGATGAGATTGTTTGTGCAGAGTTTAAATGGTGAAGCAAGAAAGTGGTTTAGGAGTTTTCCACCTAATTCAATCGTTGATATTGTAGCCTTGGATGATTCCTTTCTTAAACAATGGGGATACAAGAAATACTTTTTATACTACATCACTGAATTTGGTGCTTTAAAAAGGAAACAAGGTGAATCAATACCCGATTTCACCAAAAGATTCAACCAAATGTATGGTAAAATTCCAGATGAGATTAAACCTTCAAAGACATCAACTAAAATCACTTTTTCCAATGCTTTTGATGCTGAATTTTTCTTTGTTGCTTAGAGAAAGAAGGGCTGCTACTCTCAGCCTGATGAAAGATGCTGCTATCGAGGTAGAATCAAACATATTAGCAGTAGACAAATTGAAGTCTAGGAGTGATAGAGACAAAAAAAAGCAAAAAGAAGAGTTGCCTTCATCTTCTAATACAACATCTAATTCGAAGATGGATGAAATGGCTAAGATGTTGAAAAATCTGACATATGAGATGGCAAGGTTGAATATGGAACAAAAACAACCCAGTAGACATGCACAGAAGGGTGGATACAGAAATCAAAATCAGTTCAGGAGGCCAAACAATGCACCTCAAATCTTACCAAGGGAAAGAAAAAATCAAGATGATCAAAAGGTTTTGCCTCCTTTCTAGAATAATGTAGTAGATGAGGAGAAGGATGAAGATGATATAGAAGACGACCCTGTAGTTCATCTAAATGATTCTGAATCATCTCCTATGCATGTGACACAATAGGATTATGATGATGTTTTGATTTCAAACTAGTTTGAGGAAAGGGATGCGAATGAGATCGTCCAAAATGAACCTAAAAGGAAGAAATACAATCTCAGATCTGGTTCAAATGCACCTAAAGTGGATACACCTGTTTCCACAAAGAAGGTCAATGCTCCAGTGAAAATAGGAATCATTAAAGAAAGTCCTAAGATTCAGGCTGATCAACTATTGAAGCAGCCTTCCAAGGTTAGTATTGTTGATATAAAGGAACCGAAAAGGAATGTTTCTTCTTTCAGTTTAGAACATGAAATCAACAAAATCAAGATTTATGTGCCTTTGTTAGAACTCATAAAAACAGAGCCCTTTAGAAAGATTGTCCTCAAGGCTCTACAGTCTCCAGCTCAGGTTACCTTTTTAGATACAGTCAATCTAGAAGATGAAAACCCTGCTGTAACAATTGGACCTCATATTGAAGACATAATTGATGCCTCTCCTCCATTCTACATTTCACTAAATGCCCATGACAAGATATTGCATAATTGCCTAATGGATTCTGGTGCCTCGCATAATGTCATGCCTAAGGTGGTGATGGAAGAACTAGGGTTGGATATTAGTAGGCCATACCATGATCTATATTCTTTTGACTCCAAGAAAGTCAAATACCTTGGAGTTATGAAAGATGTGGTCTTTACTCTTTCTCCATTACCTATGAAAAGTGTGGTATTAGATGTTATTGTGGCTGACATACCACCAAAATTTGGAATGCTTCTTTGAAGATCTTGGACCAAGAAGGTAGGTGGTACTCTACAGATGGATCTTAGTTATGCAACCATACCTGTTTTTGGTGGGGAACAATGAAGATTATACAGAGAAGTAAAACTGGCTTATTTGGTAATTGATCATGAAAACCCCACTAATCATCCTATATATGTTGTAGAAGATGATCTTGTTTCCTCTATTTTTCATATGAGTGATGAGATGGCAGAAGTATCAATTAGGAAGACAACAACTGCAGTTGGAGAAAGTGAAGATAATTTTGTTTGGAAAATGTATTTTGATGGAGCATGTTCTAGAGAGGGTTCTGGAGCTGGGATTGTCTTTATTTCCCCGACCAAGGAGGTTATCCCTATGTCATATAAACTTGAATTTGACACCACCAATAACATCAGTGAATATGAAGCCTTGTTGTTAGGTTTGAAAGCTGCTAAAGATATGGGTATAGATAAGCTTTCTGTTTTTGGAGACTCAAAACTAATTATTCACCAGATCAAAAATATATATCAAACCAAACAACAAAGGTTGAAACAATATAGAATGAGGTGTGGGATTATGTGGATAATTTATTTTTGGCATTCAATATTACTTTTGTGCACAGAAATTTAAATCAGCAGGCAAACTCTTTGGCACTTGTAGCTAGCAACTTTAAAACTCCAATGTTCCCTAATATGAAGTTTGAAGTTGAGGTCAGACACAGACCCTCAATACCAGATAATATAAAACATTGGCAGGTCTTTAAAGATGATGAGGAAATTCAAAGATTCTTGAAAACTATTGAAGATTTTTCTAACATTTCAATAAATCGGGATGATGAAGATGGTGACGTAGAGGTACATGCTGCAGATATCCTTCAAGATATTGTTGTTGGGCACACAATCATTGAACTGAAGAAAAACCATATGCCTAACGGTTTGGTTCCATTAGAGAGGTTGTTTGATCACAATCATGTTTCCTGGAAGGCTGTTGTTCAGACAGAAGAAAATGATGTAGTGGACTGTGACATCAGTCATGATACAAATCCCAGGTTGGTCAAAATATCTAGAAAAACGTCACAGAAACAAAGAAGAGCATATGTTGAATTGATGAAGAAATATTCAGATATATTTGCCTGGTCTTATGAATATTTGAAGGTGTTTGATACAGAGATCATACAACATAAAATTCCTATGAAACCTGGGTCTAAACCTGTTAAACAAAAGTCCAGGCAATTTAATCCTCTACTGTTACCCATAATAGAAAAGGAGTTGAAAAGATTATTAGAAGCCAAAATCATAGTGCCACTGAGACACTCAGAATGGGTATCCAACCTTGTGCCTGTCAGGAAGAAGAACGGAGAGATAAGGCTCTGTGTGGACTTCAAGAATTTGAACAGGTGCTCCTTGAAAGACAATTATCCATTACCAAAAATGGATCATATTTTACAAAGAGTTGTAGGATCAAAGAGGATATCTATGCTTGATGGGTACTCAGGGTACAATCAAATCTCAGTAGTGAAAGAAGACAAAAAGAATACAACATTTGCCACCCCCTGGGGAACTTTTATGTACGAAAAGATGCCCTTTGGATTGATGAATGCAGGAGCCACATTTCAAAGGGCTATGGATATTGGTTTTATTGGTGAAAAGGACATGTTTTTGGTTATTTATCTCGATGACATCACTGTATTTTCAACATTTGATGAAGAACATTTACAACACTTGAAGCAGACTTTTGAGAAATGCAGAAGGTATGGCATATCACTTAATCCTAAAAAATCACACTTTGTCATGGAGGAAGGAAAGATTTTAGGACATATTGTTTCCCATGAAGGTATTAAAATAGATCCTGAAAGAGTGAAAGCTATCCAACAAATAGATATTCCGAGAAACAAGAAGTCTATTTAGTCCTTCATTGGTAAAATTAATTTTTTGAGGAGATTTATACCTAATTTTGCAGAGATTATCAAGTAAATTACTGACATGTTGAAAAAGGATGCATAAATTAAGTGGATAGCAGAAGCTAAAGAATCTTTTGAAAGAATCAAGGAGGCTCTTGTTCAGGCCCCTGTTCTCATTAGTCTAGATTACTCCAAGGGATTCATGATTTTCTCATTTGGATCAGAAAACACCATAGTTGTTGTTCTTCTGCAAAGAAATGAGCAAGGATATGAGCATCCCATCTCCTTCTTTAGCAAAACTCTTAGAGACTCTGAATTGAAGTATGATATAATGGAGAAACATGCTTATGCCTTGGTAAAGGATCTGAAGTCCTTTAGAGTATATGTTCTTCAATCTGAGATTACAACTTATGTCCCAAGTAGTGCAGTCAAAGAAATATTGGTTCAGCCTGACTGTGAAGGAAAGAGAGGGAAATGGATAACAAAAATCCTGGAGTATGATCTCACCTTAAATCCTACTTAGCTGATAAAAGGTCAAGGCATTACCAAATAAATGACAGAATCTAATTTCAAAGAAATTGGGTTGTACCATCTTTCAGACAAGACACAAGATTCTTCTTTCCAGATTGAAGAAACAAATTCACAGGTAAACAACAAGTATGTTTCTTCACCATGGTACAAAGATATCATATTTTTTCTGCTGAATTTTCAATCTCCCTCGGAGTTAGATAAATCAAAATTCATATCATTAAAGTTAAGAGTAGTAAAGTATTGCATTATTGATCAGATCTTATTCTGGAAAGACCCTAATGGTTTTTTGTTGAGGTGTGTTGATGAAAATGAAGCTGAACAATTTTTTTATGATCTACATCATGGTGTGTGTGGAGGCCATCACCATTGAAAGGCTATTGCCTTCAAGATTCTTAGGGTAGGTTACTAATGGCCATTTCTAATCTTAGATATTTTTTCTCAGGTCAGGGCATGTGAACCCTGTCAGAAATTTGTTGGAAAGCATAAACTTATGTCTTTTCCTCTGAAACCAATCATCACCCATGGACCATTCCAACAGTGGGGCTTGTATTTAATCATAGAGATCAATCCTTCATCTTCAGGACAACACATATGGATTCTTACAACCACTGATTACTTTACAAAGTGGATTGAAGCAATTTCGACTCAAAATTCAACAGACAAGGTAATCATGGACTTTCTTAAAGGATATATTTTTTCCAGGTTTGGCTGTCCTAAAAAACTAGTCACTGATAATGCACAAGCCTTTAAATCCAATTCCATGATTGAATTCCGTAATAAGTATAGTATCAAATTGGTTCAATCTACTCCTTACTACCCCCAAGGGAGTGGGTTAGCAGAGTCCTCCAATAAAACTCTGATAAGGACTATCAAAAAACTACTAGTAGAAAATAAAAATCATGGTATTCCATGTTAAAGTTTTCCCTATGGGAAGATCGTATCAACAACAAAAAGTCTATTGGGACCTCTCCTTTACAGATGGTATATGGGACATAAGGTATTCTTCCAACTCAATTAGGCCTACCAGTTTTAAAGTTCTTACAAGAATAGTTAGAAGAACCTAATGATCTCCAAAGGAGAATTTTTCAGATGATTGAGGTTCAACAGGTCAGAGAACAGATGAATTAGAATGCTGTTGATCACCAGAGCAAAGTCAAAGCCACATTTGACAAAGGAACTAAGAAATATATCTTTAAAGAAGGAGATTTGGTGTTAAGGTGGGATGCCATGAGAAAGCATAAAAAAAAACATGGTAAGTTTGATAACCTATGGTATGGTCCTTTCAGGATAGCCAAGGTAATGGACAATAACACTTTTCTCCTGCATAATTTGAATGACACAGAAACTTTTGGAGGCCCAGTGAATGGGAGGTTGTTGAAACACTATTTTCTCTAAAGACTCATTAGGTTTTCAGTTTGTACAGTAGGTTTAGTTTCAATAAAGACTCCATATACCCAATGGACTTGTTTTTTACAATTATGTTGTGAATAAAGAATGACAGATGCAGGGAGACCAATGAATCAGAAATAAAGGAAAAGGCATTGGTCTGTAGTTCTTGGAGTTTTATTATCAAAACTCCATCCCTAGAAGGAGCCATTGTTAGTCTCTAATTTTTCTTTTGATTAGTGAGAAACCCTAATCCTAAACCCTTCCTACCTGCACTTTATTGTTAGCTTTCATTTGATTTTAATCCTTGTTTTCAACTTATTATGATTTGCATTTTAGTTTTTTTTTGAATAATTTCTTGAAGTCTGGACATTTAAGACATGGTTTTAAAAGATGTGTCACTTCATATGCCTATTTGAATTTTTCAAATTCAAATCTATTCTAGTCATCAATAGCGCTACCAGAATAAAATTATTCCCGTAGCGCAAATATAATCATGCCTTAATATGCGCCTGCCACCCTGATTTCGTTATGATTACATAGATCGTGGACTAAGAGTTTGCATGTGTCCAACGATATCTCTCAAATCATTTTATAATTCAAACCGTTACATGATCGGATTGTCCTGTACTTGCAACTGACTCATTCCAAATCATTCAATTCCCAAAGATCATTATTTGAACTCGTCACTTGTCATTATGATTTTGATGAATTATAAGCACAGGTGTTTTTCTCAGAAGAACTGTTATATGTTAACAGTTGCAGGTTGTAAATTCAGAATCCGAGCAGTGCCAGTTGTAGCATTGGGTTTTATGGCGCCTAAGCGGAGCGGGCACGTGGTCAAATTGGAACCTGAGGGTGCTGAGCTTCTTGAAGCATATCTGCAGATGGAGCAGATATTTAGAGATGCTGGTTGGTTTGAATTCCTCACTACTTTCCAAGGTCATGACGAACAAGTCTCTATGACGTTTTCCCAGAACTTTGATGGTTTCGAAGTGGAGATCGGAAAGTTTCTAATGCTAGTGATAGAACAAACAATTGCCAAAGATTGTAGGTTGGTGGTTGGAGGAGAACGATGGTGGAAGAAAGAGCATGTAGTTACAGAGTTTGTTAATCAATTCTTACTTCTAGATAAGCAAAACCTAAATTGGAGAAAGGGAGTTCCTCACAACTGGATTAGACCAGAATGGCACACTGTTCTAATCATTATCCACAGGTATATCACATGCGAAGGCAGATTCTCACTGATTTATATCTATCACATTAGGTTATTAATGCATCTAAATGGTGATTATCCTTTAAATTTGCCTTACTTCCTACTCAAAATCTTGGCAAAGATGTCAGAAAGAGTGCAGTCACACCCTTCCAAAGCAAAGAGTAGCCTATTTAATCAGGTCTTAATTAAGACTCTAGTAGTGTCTGCTCTGAGAGAAATACAGAAACCCTGGACCTGGCTCATGCAATCCTTAAATCCTAACCCACAATCCAACAAACATAAGAGAGAAAAAAGGAAAAGGGTTACACATAAACAAAATATTTCAGCTGATGAAATCCCTGCTAAAGAAGAAATTCCTGCTATCTGGGTAATGAGGAACAACAGAGGTAATAGACCAAAATTGGATCCAGAAATGAAAACGTTTTCTGAGACAGATGTTAAAATGGAGGAAGGATCAGATAAAGATTATGATATTCAAACTACAGTCAAGCATGAATCACCATCAACCAGTAAGAAAGGCACTGCAGTTAAAAGGATGAAGAATAAAGGTGTACCGGTGTCTCAAAACCCTAGAAGGAATTCTACTAGGCTTACCAACAAATACAAGTTGAAGTCCAAAGCCATGCTCGATCCCTCCATCGAAGAAGAAAATGTCATAGTTATAGAATATCACTCTGAAGATGCTGAAGCAGGTACCAGGAAAAAGGCAAGAAGACCTCCATTACATAAGAAACCAACAAAAAGAGGTAAGAAAATTGTTTCACTCCCTACAAGACCTGTAACACGAGCTACTACCAGATTGGCAAAAGCTAGCGAAATTGCTAAAGGTATCAGTGAGAATCCTGAAAATAAAAAAGGTAACCTTGTAGATTCATATCACATATCAGATATAGCTGAAGCTATGGATTCAACAAGTTCTGATGAAGAACATAGATCAGGATTGACTTCTAGATACCAAGTCAAATTGAAAGAACCAAAGGTTGCCATAGATCTCAATGAGCCTGCACCTTCTGAAGAGTTCCTCGAATTCAAGGTTAAGGTCAGAACTGATAAAGAAAGGATCAAAGAACTCCAGAAGACAGTGAGACAATTGAAGAAAGAAAAGGCCCTTATAGAACAATAGAGTGCTCGTCAACAAGAAAAGATTGAAACTTTCAAGAAGAATAAAAAAGAGCAAAGGGAATTGCTCAAAGAGATCAAAGAAATAAACTTCAAACTCAATTGGCATAATGTTGTGCTTACCTCAAAGCTCAAACAAAAAACTGCCAAGGCTACTGTTGTTATCATATCCTAAAGGCTTCATGAAGAATTTGGCACAATCATAATTTTGATGTTTTCCAGGGAATAGGGCAAGATTTACTTGTTTTGGCTTGTGAAAAGAAAAGACCTCGAATTGTATGACTAGATCAAACTAATCCCTATTTTGTAGAATCAAATGTAATGTTGGAAAGATCATGCAATATTAAGTTGTTGAGCAATGATCTATTTTTGGAATGTAAATGATCTTTTTGAGCTAACTTCCCTAGTAAATAGATACTAATCAGATCTAGCCATTAAGAGTACACTAGAAGATAGGATCTAAGGTATTTTGGATAGTTTAAATAGGCAGAGGAAAGACTATGTTCAGGTCGAAAAATTGGATATTCGTAGTGGGGGGGGCCCGGAGGGCCCATAGTGATAATAGTGGAGGTCATTCAATGTAAGGTGGACTAGGTCCACTATATTATTAAATACGGCCCACTATGGTAGTTAGATATAATAAATGTAAGAGGACTTTTTAGAAGGTTCTACTTCTAGAAGATTCCTCCTCTAGAATGTTCTTAGGTGATGGTAGCACTATATAAAGGGGTTCAAACAATGTAATGAGACATGAAGAGAAGTATTGTATTTGGAGCGGTAGCTCAATAGGAGGATGCCCCCTCGAAGAGGCAAGCGAACAGGAGAGGATCCCTTCCATAATAGGATCCATTGTATGGTGTTGCCCTACCTCAAGGGTTTGATATAATAAAGTTGTGATTTTCTATATTGTTCTTCTATATCTGTTGTGGTGCTTTTGTATTTAGTATTCAGGTATTTAACAAACTCCTTGTAAGGAATTTATGTTCTATTTGACACTTAATAGAAAATACATATGGATGGTTAGACACTCTTTTCTACTCTGTTTTTCTTTCTTCATGCTTGAGTTCATTATTCAGACTGCAATGCATTTGTTTCTTGATTGTTAATTAATACAGTAAAGAATTTGTTGTGGGAATTATTTTCAAGTTTTGATTTCAAGCTGATGGTCTTGTTTCTTTATGATATTCTTAGACAAGAATTTATGTGAAGTTGACAAATTGAAGGCTTCATCCTCTCTTTTTCCTATTGGTCTAATCTATCTATGTGACTACCTTTTAATCAGTCAATGGGATATACTATGTTTTGATTTTGATTTTCATGTTATGTTATAACCTTGAGCCAGTTTTCAACCACCTTATTCAAAAAACCAAATCATAAAAACATTCAAAACACTTTGCAATAAACCGATGATGCCCTAGCTTGCCCTCTCACTTTTTCCAATGCTTTTGATGCTGAATTTTCCTTGTTGCTTAGAGAAAGAAGGGCGGCTACTCTTAGCCTGATGAAAGATGCTGCTATTGAGGTAGAATCAAACATATTAGCAGTAGACAAATTGAAGTCTAGGAGTGATAGAGACAAAAAAAAAGCAAAAAGAAGATTTGCCTTCATATTCTAATACAACATCTGATTCTAAGATGGATGAAATGGCTAAGATGTTGAAAAATCTGACATTTGAGATGGCAAGGTTGAATATGGAACAAAAACAACCCAGTAGACCTGCATAGGAGGGTGGATACAGAAATCAAAATCAGTTCAGGAGGCCAAACAATGCACCTCAAATCTTACCAAGGGAAAGAAAAAATCAAGATGATCAAAAGGTTTTGCCTCCTTTCCAGAATAATGTAGTAGATGAGGAGGAGGATGAAGATGATATAGAAGACGACCCTGCAGTTCATCTAAATGATTTTGAATCGTCTCCTATGTGTGTGACACAATAGGATTATGATGATGTTTTGATTTCAAACCATTTTGAGGAAAGGGATGCAAATGAGATCGTCCAAAAAGAACCTAAAAGGAAGAAATACAATCTCAGATCTGGTTCAAATGCACCTAAAGTGCATACACCTGTTTCCACAAAGAAGGCCAGTGCACCAGTGAAAACAAGAATCATTAAAGAAAGTCCTAAGATTCAGGCTGATCAAACATTGAAGCAGCCTGCCAAGGTTAGTATTGGTGATATAAAGGAACCAGAAAGGAATGTTTCTTCTTTCAGTTTAGAACATGAAATCAACAAAATCAAGATTTATGTGCCTTTGTTAGAACTCATGAAAACAGAGCCCTTTAGAAAGACTGTCCTCAAGGCTCTACAGTCTCCAGCTCAGGTTACCTTTTTAGATACAGTCAATCTAGAAGATGAAAACCCTGCTATAACGATTGGACCTCATATTGAAGACATAATTGATGCCTCTCCTCCATTCTACATTTCACTAAATGCCCATGACAAGATATTGCATAACTTCCTAATGGATTCTGGTGCCTCGCATAATGTCATGCCTAAGGTGGTGATGGAAGAATTAGGGTTATATATTACTAGACCATACCATGATCTATATTCTTTTGACTCCAAGAAATTCAAATACCTTGGAGTTATGAAAGATGTGGTTGTTACTCTTTCCCGATTACCTATGAAAAGTGTGGTATTAGATGTTATTGTGGTTGACATACCACCAAAATTTGGAATGCTTCTTTGAAGATCTTGGACCAAGAAGGTAGGTGGTACTCTACAGATGGATCTTAGTTATGCAACCATACCTGTTTTTGGTGGGGAACAACGAAGATTATATAGAGAAGTAAGACTGGCTTATTTGGTAAGTGATCACGAAAACCCAACTAATCATCTTATATATGCTGTAGAAGATGATCTTGGTTCCTCTATTTTTCATATGAGTGATGAGATGGCAGAAGTATCAGTTAGGAAGACAACAAATGCAGTTGGAGAAAGTGAAGATAATTTTGTTTGGAAAATGTATTTTGATGGAGCATGTTCTAGAGAGGGTTCTGGAGCTGGGATTGTCTTCATTTCCCCTACCAAGGAGGTTATCCCTATGTCATATAAACTTGAATTTAACACCACCCATAACATCAGTGAATATGAAGCCTTGATGTTAGGTTTGAAAGCTGCTAAATATATGGGTATAGATAAGATTTATGTTTTTGGAGACTCAGAACTAATTATTCACCAGATCAAAAATATATATCAAACCAAACAACAAAGGTTGAAACAATATAGAAATGAGGTGTGGGATTATGTGGATAATTTCTTTTTGGCATTCAATATTACTTTTGTGCACATAAATTTAAATAAGCAGGCAGATTCTTTGACACTTGCAACTAGGAACTTTAAAACTGCAATGTTCCTTAATCTGAAGTTTAAAGTTGAGGTCAAACATAGATCATCAATACCAGATAATATAAAACATTGGCAGGTCTTTAAAGATGATGAAGAAATTCAAAGATTCTTGAAAACTATTGAAGAGTTTTCTAACATTTCAATAGATCAGGATGATGAAGATGGTGAAGTAGAGGTACATGCTGCAGATATCCTTCAAGATAATGTTGCTGGGCACAAAATCATTGAACCGAAGACAAACCATCTGCCTAAAGGTTTGGTTCCACTAGAGAGGTTGTTTGATCACAATGATGTTTCCACGAAGGTTGTTATTCAGACAAAAGAAATTGATGTAGTGGATTGTGACATCAGTCCTGATACAAATCCCAGGTTGGTCAAAATATCTAGAAAACTGTCACAGAAACAGAGAAGAGCATATGTTGAATTGATGAATCAATATTCAGATATATTTTTCTGGTCTTATGAATATTTGAAGGTGTTTTATACAAAGATCATACAACATAAAATTCCTCTGAAACTTGGGTCTAAACCTGTTAAGCAAAAGTCCAGGCAATTTAATCCTCTACTGTTACCCATAATAGAAAAGGAGTTGAAAATATTATTAGAAGCCAAAATCATAGTGCCACTGAGATACTTAGAATGGGTAGCTAACCTTGTGCCCGTCAGGAAGAAGAACAGAGAGATAAGGCTCTGTGTGGACTTCAGGAATTTGAACAGGTGCTCCTTGAAAGACAATTATCCATTACCAAAAATGGATCATATTTTACAAAGAGTTGTAGGAGCAAAGAGGATCTCTATGCTTGATGGGTATTCAGGGTACAATCAAATATCAGTAGTGGAAGAAGACAAAAAGAAAACAACATTTACCACCCCCTGGGGCACTTTTATGTACGAAAAGATGCCCTTTGGATTGATGAATGCAGGAGCCACATTTCAAAGGGATATGGATATTGGTTTTATTGGTGAAAATGATAGGTTTGTGGTTATTTATCTCGATGACATCACTGTATTTTCAGCATCTGATGAAAAACATTTACAACACTTGAAGCAGACTTTTGAGAAATGCAGAAAGTATGGCATATCACTTAATCCTAAAAAATCACACTTTGCCATGGAGGAAGGAAATATTTTAGGACATATTGTTTCCCCTGAAGGTATTAAAATAGATTATGAAAGAGTGAAAGCTATCCAACAAACAGATATTCTGAGAAACAAGAAGTTTATTCAGTCCTTCATTGGTAAAATTATTTTTTTGAGGAGATTTATAGCTAATTTTGCAGAGATTATCAAGTACATGACTGACATGTTGAAAAAGGATGAACAAATTAAGTGGACACCAGAAGCTAAAGAATCTTTTGAAAGAATCAAGCAGGCTCTTGTTCAGGCCCTTGTTCTCATTAGTCCAGATTACTCCAAGGGATTCATGGATTTCTCATTTGCATCAGAAAACACCATAGTTGTTGTTCTTCTGCAAAGAAATGAGCAAGGATATGAGCAGCCCATTTGCTTCTTTATAAAAACTCTCAAAGACTCTGAATTGAAGTATGATATAATGGAGAAACAGGCTTATGCCCTAGTAAAGGCTCTGAAGTCCTTTAGAGTATATGTTCGTCAATCTGAGATTACATCTTATGTCCCAAGTAGTGCAGTCAAAGAAATATTGGTTTAGCCTGACTGTGAAGGAAAGAGAGGGAAATGGATAACAAAAATCCAGGAGTATGATCTCACCATAAAGCCTACTCAGCTGATAAAAGGTCAATGTCTTTCCAAATTAATGACAGAATATAATTGCAAAGCAATTGGGTTGTACCATCTTTCAGACAAGACACACGATTCTTCTTTCCAGATTGAAGAAACAAATTCACAGGTAAACAACAAGTATGTTTCTTCACCATGGTACAAAGATATCGTATTTTTTCTACTGAATTTTCAATCTCCCCCAGAGTTGTATAAATCAAAATTCAGATCATTAAAGTTAACAGCAGTAAAGTATTGCATTATTGATCAGATCTTATTCTGGAAATACCCTAAGGGTTTTTTGTTCAGGTGTGTTGATGAAAAAGGAGTTGAACAAATTTTTTATGATCTACATCATGGTGTGTGTGGAGGCCATAACCATTGGAAGGATACTGCCTTCAAGATTCTTAGGGCAGGTTACTACTAGCCAGTTCTATTCTCAGATATTTTTCCTTGGATCAGGGCATGTGAACCCTGTCACAAATTTGCTGGAAAGTAGAAACTTATGTCTTTGCCTCTAAAACCAATCATCACCCATGGACCATTCCAACAATGGGGCTTAGATTTCATCGTAGAGATCAATCCTTCATCTTTAGAACAACACAGATGGATTCTTACAGCCACTAATTACTTTACGAAGTGGATCGAAGCAATTCTGACTCAGAATGCAACAAACAAGGTAATCATGGACTTTCTTGAAGGATATATTTTTTCCAGGTTTGGATGTCCTAAAAAACTAGCAACTGATAATGCACAAGCCTTTAAATCCAATTCCATGATTGAATTCTGTAATAAGTATAATATCAAATTGGTTCACTCTACTCATTACTACCCCTAGGGGAATGGGTTGGCAGAGTCCTCCAATAAAACTCTGATAAGGATTATCAAAAAACTACTGGCAGGAAATAAAAAATCATGGGATTCCAAGTTAAAATTTTCCCTATGGGCAGAACGTATCAGCAACAAAAATTCTATTGGGACCTCTCCTTTCTAGATGGTATATGGGATAGAAGCTATTCTTCCAAATCAATTGGACCTACCAGTTTTAAAGTTCTTATAAGAAGAGTTAGAAGAACCTAATGATCTCCAAAGGAAATTTTTTTAGATGATTGAGGTTCAGCAGGTCAGAGAACAGATGAATCAGAAAGCTGTTGATCACCAGAGCAAAGTCAAAGCCACATTTGACAAAGGAACTAAGAAACATATCTTTAATGAAGGAGATTTTGTGTTAAGGTGGGATGTCAGGAGAGAGGATAAAGCAAAAAATGGTAAGTTTGATAACTTATGGTATGGTCCTTTCAGGATAGCCAAGGTAATGGAAAATAACACTTTTCTCCTGCATAATTTGAATGACACAGAAAAGTTTGGAGGCCCAGTGAATGGGAGGTTCTTGAAACACTATTTTATCTAAAGACTCATCAGGTTTTCAGTTTGTACAATAGGTTTAGTTTCAATAAAGACTCCATATACCAAATGGACTTGTTTTTTACAATTATGTTGTGAATAAAGAATGACAGATGCAGGGAGACCAATGAATCATAAATAAAGGAAAAGGCATTGGTCTGCAGTTCTTGGAGTTTTATTATCAAAACTCCATCCCGAGAAGGAGTGAGTGTTAGTCTCTAATTTTGCTTTTGATTAGTGAGAAACCCTAATCCTAAACCCTTCCTACCTGCACTTCATTGTTAGCTTTAATTTGATTTTAATCCTTGTTTTCAGCTTGCTATGATTTGCATTTTAGTTTTTTTTTTAATAATTTCTTGAAGTCTGGAGATTTAAGACATGGTTTTAAAAGATGTGTCACTTCATATGCCTATTTTAATTTTTCAAATTCAAATCTATTTTAGTCATCAATAGCGCTACCGGAATAACATTATTCCCATAGCGCAAATATAATCATGCCTTAATATGCGTCTGCCACCCTGATTTCGTTATGATTGCAAAGATCGTGGACTAAGAGTTCACTTGTGTCCCACGATATCTCTCAAATCATTTTATGTTTCAAACCGTTACATGATAAGATTGTCCTGTACCTGCAAATGATTCATTCCAAATCATTCAATTCCCAAAGATCATTATTTGAACTCGTCACTTGTCATTCTGATTTTGCTGAATTATAAGCACAGGTATTTTTCTCAGAAGAAATGTTATATGTTAATAGTTGTAGGTTGTAAATTCAGAATCTGAGCAGTGCCAGTTGTAGCATTGGGTTTATGTCGCCTAAGAGGAGTGCGCACGTGGTCAGATTGGAACCTGAGGGCACCGAGCTTCTTGAATAATATTTGCAGATGACACAGAGATTTAGAGATGCTGGCTGGTTTGAATTATTCACTACTTTCCAAGGTCATGATGAATAGGTCTCTATGACATTTGCCCAGAACTTCGATGGTTTCGAAGTGGAGATCGAAAAGTTGCTAATGCTAGTGGCAGAACAAACAATTGCCAAAGCTTGCAGGTTGGTTGTTGGAGGAGAACGATGGTGGAAGAAAGAGCATGTAGTTACAGAGTTTGTCAATCAATTCTTACTTCCAAATAAGAAAAACCTGAATTGGAGAAAGGGAGTTCCTCACAGCTGGATTAGACCAGAATGACACACTGTTCTAATCATTATCCACAGGTAAATCACCTACGAAGGCAGATTCTCATTGATTTATATCTATCACATTAGGTTATTAATGCATCTAAATGGCGATTATCCTTTAAATATGCCTTACTTCTTACTCAAAAGCTTGACAAAGATGTTAAAAAGACTGAAGTCACACCCTTCCAAAGAAAAGAGTAGCATGTTTCATCAGGTCTTAATTAAGATTCTAGTAGTGTCTTCTCTGAGAGAAATACAGAAACCCTAGAGATGGCTCATGCAATCCTTAAATCCTAACCCACAATCCAGCAAATAGAAGAGAGGAAAAAGGAAAAGGGTTACACAAACAAAATATTTCAGTTGATGAAACCCCCGCTAAAGAAGAAATGCCTGCTATCAGGGTAATGAGGAACAACAGAGGTAATAGACCAAAATTGGATCCAGAAATCAAAATGTTTTCTGAGACAAATGTTAAAATGGAGGAAGAATCAGATAAAGATTATGATATTCAAACTACAATCAAGCATGAATCACCATCAACCAGTAAGAAAGGCACTGCAGTTAAAAGGATGAATAATAAAGGTGTACCAGTGTCTCAAAACCCTAAAAGGAATTCTGCTAGGGTTACCAACAAATACAGGTTGAAGTCCAAATCCATGTTCGATCCCTCCATCAAAGAAGAAAACGTCATAGTTATAGAAGATCACTCTGAAGATGATGAAGCAGGTACCAGGAAAAAGGCAAGAAGACCTCCATTACATAAGAAACCAACAAAAAGAGGTAAGCAAATTGTTTCACTCCCTACAAGACCTATAACACGAGCTACTACCAGATTGGAAAAAGCTAAAGCAATTGCTATAGGTATCAACGAGAATCCTGAAAATAAAAAAGGTAACCTTGTAGCTTCAGATCACATATCAGATATACCTGAAGCTATGGATTCAACAAGTTCTGATGAAGAACATAGCTCAGGGTTTGCGTCTAGATACCAAGTCAAATTGAAAGAACCAAAGGTTGTCATAGATCTCAATGAGCCTGCACCTTCTGAAGAGTTCCCTGAATTCAAGGTTAAGGTCGGAACTGATAAAGAAAGGATCAAATAACTCCAAAAGACAGTGAAACAGTTGAAGAAAGAAAAGGCCCTTATAGAACAATGGAGTTCTCGTCAGCAAGAAAAGATTGAAGGTTTCAAGAAGAAGAAAAAAGAGCAAAGGGCATTGCTCAAAGAGCTCAGAGAAATAAACTTCAAACTCTATTGGCATAATGTTGTGCTTACCTCAAAGCTCAAATAGAAAACTACCAAGGCTACTACTGTTATCATATCCTAAAGGCTTCATGAAGAATTTGGCACAATCATAATTTTGATGTTTTCCAGGGAATAACATAAGATTTACTTGTTTTGGCTTGTGAAAAGAAAAGACCTCGAATTGTATGACTAGATCAAACTAATCCCTGTTTTGTAGAATCGAATGTAATGTTGGAAAGATCATGCAATATTAAGTTGTTGAGCAATGATCTATTTTTGGAATGTAAATGCTCTTTTTGAGCTAAATTCCCTAGTAAATAGATACTAATCATATCTAGCCATTAATAGTACACTAGAAGATAGGATCTAAGGTATTTTGGATAGTTTAAATAGGCAGAGGAAAGACTTTGTTTAGGTCAAAAAATTGGAGATCCAGATGACTTGTTTTGTGAAACTCCTTGTAAGGAATTTATGTTCTATTTGACACTTAATAGCAAAGGCATATGGATGGTTAGACACTCTTTTCTACTCTGTTTTTATTTCTTCATGCTTGAGTTCATTATTCAGACTGCAATGCATTTGTTTCTTGATTGCTAATTAATACAGTAAAGAATTTGTTGTGGGAATTATTTTCAAGTTTTCATTTCAAGCTGATGGTCTTGTTTCTTTATGATATTCTGAGACAAGAATTTATGTGAAGTTGACAAATTGAAGGCTTCATCCTCTCTTTTTCCTATTGGTTCAATCTATCTATGTGACTACCTTTTAATTAGTCAATGGGATATACTATGTTCTGATTTTGATTTTCATGTTATGTTATAACCTTGAGCCAGTTTTCAACCACCTTATTCAAAAAACCAAATCATAAAAACATTCAAAACACTTTGCAATAAACCGATGATGCCCTAGAATTCCCTCTCAAAGTCAAGTGCAACTTGAGGGACTAACAGGTGGATTAAAATAAGACATCAAACATGAGTTTTTCTTAAGACATCTTACAAATATTATGGAAGTCATGCAAAATGATCGTCATATTCAAGCCAAAAACAAGGATACACACAAATATACCATTGGAGCATACACAATAAGCATAGATCGTTTTAGGGGTCATAAGACAAGTGTACTTCAAGAAACAAGGTTGACACTTCAACAAATGGATGAAAGAATAGAAAAATGACTATGTTTCAATTGTGACAAGAAGTACAGTAAGGGGAATAAATGTGGTGAGAATAAATTATTCTACAGAGACTGTGAAGAGGAAGAAAATAGTGTACCTCAACCAACAAGGTTGACACCTCAACAAATGGATGAAAAAAGATCAAAAGGATTGTGTTTCAATTGTGATATCAAGTACAGTAAGGGGCATAAATGCAGTGAGAATAAATTATTCTACATAGACTGTGAAGAGGAAGAAGAGCAGGAATTGGAACTGCCACAAGATCCATATCTAGAAGAGACGAATCCAACAATATATTGCCATGCATTAGATGACATTAGTACTCCACAAATACTCAAGATATAATGATACAAAAAAAAGAAAAAGGTAACAATATTGATTGATTTTGGTAGTACCCATAATTTCATCAATTACAAATTAGAAAAAGATATCAATTTCTTTGTATATCCCACACCAAAGTTTCAAGTAATGATTGCAGATGGAGGTACCGTAAATTGTTTAGGGAATTTCCATAGTATTAAGCTCAACATGGGGGAGTATTTTCTGGATAACCCCATGATTTCCATCCAAATTGGGGGTGTCGATGTTGTATTAAGGGTCCAATGGTTACAATCATTGGGAACAATGGCCTTTCATTTTCAATATCTTTTCATGAAATTTTCCTCAGATGGAAAGGAAATTGAGCTTAGAGGTATCCAAGGTAAATCCTCTAAAGTGATAAGCTCTAATAGCATGGAAAATTACTCAAAAAGGGACACCAGGGTGTAATTGCACAATTGTTCTCACTTGATGTTCAAACATCTATACCCCCTACTACATCAGATCTACAAATAATTATCAACAAACATTCCAAGTTATTTGGTGAAATTCCTAAGGGTCTTCCACCTGATCGAGATCATGCCCATGTTATTCATTTGCAACCAAGAAGTGTACCACCTAACATTAGGCCTTACAGGTATCCATATGCACAGAAGAGTGAGATTGAGCACATGATCCAAGAAATGTTAGAGGCTGGAACCATTCAACATAGCCAACTTTCTTTCTCTTCACTAGTGGTGTTGGTTACAAAAAGGATGCTTCATGGTGTATATTTCCAGATTATAGACATTTCAAAAAAATGACCATCAAAGATAAGTTTCTTATCCCTGTCATTGATGAATTATTAGATGAATTGCATGGAGCAAAATTATTTACTAAGTTGGATCTTCGTTCGGGATATATCAAATCAAAATGAGGAAATAAGACATTCCTAAAATGGCTTTTAGAACACCTGAAGATCATTATGAGTTTTTGGTTATTCCAGTTGGACTTACTAATGCACCTTCAACATTTCAAATCTCGATGAATTCTATTTTCAAACCCTTCCTTAGAAAATCTGTGTTAAGATTTTTTGTTGACATACTAATCTACAAAAAATCTTGGGAAGAGCATGTACAACATGTTGACAGAGTATTACAACTATTGGAAGAGCAAAAAAATTATGTAAAGCCTTCCAAGTGTGCCTTTGGGGTTAAAGAAGTGGAATTTTTGGGTCATATTGTATCTCATGAAAGTGTAAAAATGGACCCTAACAAAATTAAAGCTACGAGGGAATGGCCAATTCCCAAAACCGTGAAGAAAATTATAGGATTCTTAGGATTCACAGGCTATTATAGCAAGTTTGTCAAGAACTATGGTCAAATAGAAGCACCTCTAACAACATTATTAAATAATGAAGCATTTTCTTAGACCGAAGAAGCAACCAAAGCTTTTGAAAAACTTAAGGAGGCTATGTGTACAACTCTCGTCTTGGCCACACTTGACTTTACAAAAACATTTATTGTGGAGTGTGATGCCTCAGGCCATGGATTTGGCGCAATTTTAATGCAATAAGGAAGGCCCCTTGCCTTTGAAAGTAGCTACTTAAAGGAACATATTTAATCAAACCCATTTATGAAAAAGAAATGTTGGCAATTATACTACATGTAGTTCAGAAATAACACCCTTACCTATTAGGAATACACTTCAAAGTAAAACTAGATCATGATAGTTTGAAGTACTTCTTGGAGCAACGATTATCTTCAGAAGGGAAACAAAAATGGGTTACAAATATGTTGGGTTATGACTTTGAAATTATCTACAAAAAAGGAAAACATAATTTTGTGGAAGATGCCCTTTCCAAGAAAGAAGAAGAAACATAAGGTTCACTATGTGTTATTTCTATTCCACAATCTGATTGGGTGGAAGAAGTAAGGATAGAATGGAAGAAATATCAAGAGGTATGCAAGATCATTCAACAACTACATGAGGACCCCAGTTCAGTAGATAATTTTGTGTGGAAGAATGTTTTGATATGGTATCATGATCACCTATATTTATGTAAGAATTCTCAACTGAAACAGGAGGTCCTTCTAGAATTGCACAGTTATCCTATAGGGGGACATCCAGTATTCTTGAAAACATACCACAGGATCAATAATGATTTTTTCGAGGAAGGTCTTAAAAATGATGTTCAAAATTTTGTGTCTAAATTTTTGTTCTGCCAATAGAATAAGGGAGAGACAATCAAGACTCCAGGTCTCCTACAACCATTAGCTATACCAATCCAATGTTGGGAAGAAGTTTCAATGGAGTTTATTACAGGTTTTCCCAAATATGAAGTAAATACTACCATCATGGTAGTGGTGGATCGACAAACAAAATATGCCCAATTTTTCTCTCTTTCTCATCCTTTTAAAGAAAGTATAGTAGTCGCAACATTCATGGAAATTGTTCAAAAGCTACATGGAGTCCCCAAGATTATTGTAAGTGACAGAGATCCAATTTTCATGAGAAATTTTTGGACTGAATTATTTTCTTGTTTGGGTACTCAATTGGCTCATAACTCATCTTACCACCCTCAATCCAATGGGAAAATTGTTATTGTGAACAAATTTCTATAAGGATATGTTTGTTTCTTTGCATCCAATAAACATAAACAATGGGTCAAGTGGTTTCCCTTGGCATAATGGTGGTACAACACATCATTCCATACTTCATCAAAAATGCCCCCATTTCTGGCACTGTATGGATATTATCCTCACATCACCCTTCAAATGGAATACAAAGGTTCAAGCAATGGAGGACCACATAGGGAACCAACAAGAGGTCCTCAAAGTATTGAAGGACAACTTGGTTATGGCACAAAATAGGATGAAACAACAATCAAATCAACATTGCAGTGAAAGGGGATTTAAAGTGCGGAATTGAGTATTTCTAAGGCTACAACCATACAAACAAATGTCCCTCAAGCAACAAAAGAAAGACAATAAATTATCACCCAAATATTGTGGCCCCTATAAGGTTTTGCAAAGGATTGGAAGTATGGCTTACAAATTGGAGTTACCTCCATATTCACGTGTATATCCAGTATTCCATGTTTCTTTCTTAAAGGAGGTCATCGAAAACAAGGTCCCATTACAAACTATTTTACTATATATAAATGAAGAAGGGAAAATCATACTAGATCCAAAAATAATCCTTGAAACAAGAATTAGGGAGCTGAGACATCGAGCAATTACAGAGTACCTCATCAAATGAAAGAACCTACTAGTAAAAGAGTTGATATGGGAAGATGAGTTATTCATGCAGAAGCACCCGTGGTTATTCAAGTGTTGAGGACAACACTTGTTTGAAGGGGAGGGGCATTTTAAGCCCTAGACAAAGCCCCGTGTTATATATAAAACCCCTATTAATCTCTAATAGGTTGTCTAGAAACCCTTATTGAATTATTACATTTCTAGTAGGTGGGATAGAACACTTCATTGCACCCTTTCATCATAATTGTACCCCTTTGTCACTTATATATATCAATGAGATATAGTATTATGATCATCTTATCTCATCTTATATTGTATTCTGAAGTGGACATATTGTAAAATGAGGTTTCCCCCTTGAAGTGGATTGTAATTATTCATTTTATATTATTTTTAAGGCGATGAATCATAACATATAACACTTATGAAAAAGAGTTTTATAGTCTAGTCCAAGCATTGAAACAATGGAACCATTACATCCTAGGGAAATAAACAATCCTCCACACAAATAATCATCTGTCGATTTTCATCAATTATCAAAATAATATATAGGAGCAACATCATTTAAAGTGGGTTGCTTACATTCAATAGTTTCATTTGGTGATTAAATACAAGAAGGGAACGTCCAATCAGAGGGTTGATATCCTGATTTGGATCCCTATGTAGGTACTTCAACTCTTGGATGTGCATTGTGTTTCCTATGAGGATTGGAAGCCTCTCTATGCTTATGATCCCTTCTTTGTGTAAATGTGTTGAACCTGCACAAAATAGATCTAGCTAGAAAATACTACACACATTTGCAGAGAGAAATTGAGAAAGAAGAAGCAAGATAGAAAGAATGGAAGAATTCTCATTAACCGTATTCCACATTCAAAGCGTGAATAATTTACAATAGATATAGGATACATGAGTAACTAATGAGCCATAGTGGTGGTCTAGATTAATCTGGACACACACCAACAGTTACAAGAGTAAACTGCCACCTAGTCTAGTCTCTCAGGCAGTTACGTGAACTGCCACCTAGTTGAGTTAACTAGTTAACTAGTCTTCAGTTAACTGATTGAACAAAGAGTAGTGAGTTGGTGGTGATCCCAATGTTGCATGGTGACAAAACCAATGCAACATCTAAACTCAACTCAACTAATCAAACTGAAGTGTCAACTGAAAGAGGATATTCTCCAAGTGGAATATTCTCCCCTAAAATATAGGACACTGAATAATGACTAATTATGACTAATAAACAAGGAATAACCTTAGGAAAAATAAATCCTAGGTGTGTGTGAATTAACTCCAATACCCCCCCTGAACATCACTATGGTGAAAATAAGAATGGGTCCCTGCTACAAGGCCATGTTAGATACCCAAATACAAAAGATACACTAAAATAAACGAGGAAAGAGGGAAAACCTCATGGGAACAAAACCCCCCTTCAAATTACAATGCATAAAATAAAAAATGATAAGGAACAAAAGACAGTTTCTAAGCAACCATGTCTTTCCCTCTAAGAAGACCTCGCAACTATGCAAGTTTGTGCTTTTTGAAGATTTTGTTGAAGATGTAGATGTCTGCACGGATCTGATGAAGTATATGAATAATTGATATTTCCACACATCCACTTTATCTTCTTGTAATGAAAAATATCCAAATAAATTTTGGATGAAATTTTGAAAACCGTACGGCCGTTTCCAGAAAAATGCTGAAATTTTGTTGATTTTGAAACGACCATAACTTCACTTTTTGGACTCCGTTTCGGACGATTTTTTTTTTGAAATTGGATATTTTCCTGAGAGGAATTCAAATATACAATTTGTTTCTGCAAATTTTTCTCAAAAAATATCAGAATGACATCTGATGTGCGCGGCTTCCTTTTTGTCTCTTGAGATGCATGCTTGGTGCATGCAACAGTGTCTGCATGTGACTCCTGAGATGCATGCCATATATATTCCACATGAATTTTAGAAAACAAATCTGAAATGGAGTAGAAATCATCTTCAATTATTGGAATACTAATTTCTGCAAAAACGTTTGTAGAAGACTCTTCATAATAAGAGACTTGATCTTCTGATGACTTCTCTTCTGACTCTATCTGTTTGACCTCCTGCATGAAATCTTCAAAATATTATTTATTCTCAAATAGAACCTCCAATATAGTTCATAATTCATTTGGAGTTAATCCTTTTGATTCTTCATATACTTGATGGAAAAGTTCAGGAGAAACAGACATGCCGATACTTCCTATGGCCATATCTTGTCTATTGAGAAAATCATTTTTCTCATCAACATAATCAGACTCTAATTCCATTGCCATGGTTATTTGGTATAAGCTTTTGCATCTTAGCAGAAACAAAATTTTTGGCTTCCATTCCAAATAGTTGTGAGGCATGAGAAGTATTTCCGACGAATAATCCATCTTTTGTTGTCTTCAATCTTTTGTACCTGCAAAAAATGATTTGGTGTATCTTTTTCTTAGCATTCCATCGGCTTTGATACCATGTAAATGTGTTGAACCTGCACAGAATAGATCTAGCTAGAAAATACTACACACATTTGTAGAGAGAAATTGAGAAAGAAGAAGCAAGATAGAAAGAATGAAAGGATTCTCATTAACCGTATTTCACACTCAAAGAGTGAATAATTTACAATAGATATAGGATACATGAGTAACTAATGAGCCATAGTGGTGGTCTAGATTGATCTGGACACACACCAACAGTTACAAGAGTAAACTGCCACCTAGTCTAGTCTCTTAGGTAGTTACGGGAGTGAACTGCCACCTAGCTGAGTTAACTAGTTAACTAGTCTTCAGTTAACTGACTGAACAAAGAGTAGTGAGTTGGTGATGATCCCAATGTTGCATGGTGACAAAACCAATGAAACATCTAAACTCAACTCAACTAATCAAACTGAAGTGTCAACTGAAAGAGGATATTCTCCAGGTGGAATATTCTCCCCTAAAATATAGGAGACTGAATAATGACTAATTATGACTAATAAACAAGGAATAACCTTAGGAAAAATAAATCCTAGGTGTGTGTGAATTAACTCCAACACTTTGCAGAGATACGGGTTGTTGTGCAACATTCCAATGAGGTTAATCAAATGCCAACCAAAACCAAATAGTGGTATACAACCACCCATGTCATTCAACATAGTTATAATCGTGTTGTACATCTTTGTACTTGGATGTCTCCTTTTGAGGCCTACTTTGGATATCAACCTTTAGTCCCTTATGAACTGCCTCTCACCTTGAATCCTTCTGGTGTTGGTTATTATAGCTTTGGAAGGTATTCCCCACAAAAGGAAAAGGTGCCAGAAATGTGGGAATATTCATTGGCACCAGATCATCATTTCATTTCAATGAAATTGGCCTCTGAATGAGGCTAGAGCCTCATGGGAAAGTTGATGGGATTTGTGGGCTTGTGATGGGGTGTCATACCCACAAAGATGAATAAATTATTTTAATTAATTGTTGAGTTTAGAAGGGGTGCCTAAAATCACTCATTGGACATGTATATAAAGGAGAGAGGTCATTGTGACATTTGTTCATTGTGGAATAATGGAGTTAACATAAGTGACTATGCACTTGTGCTAGGAGGCTTGGTGATTTCAACAAAGGGAAATTCTGGTAGGATGAAAAATATGGCCTAGGTTGAGGACTCTCTATATTATATTCTTGGTAGGGAAAAACACATTGTACATGTGGGAGAGAGAGGCAACTGCAGAAGGAAGAAGTTGTATGAGTGGAGTGAGTTGTACAAAGTGTTTGTACAAGTTTTCGTACATGTAAGTGGGTTTCGACGGAAAAAATCATTTATGTACGCGGGTTGCAGTGGGAATAGTCGCATACATATGCAAGTTTCAATGGGAACATTCACACATATCCGTACAAGTTCTTTTGGGCAGAAGCAGGTCCATACAGACTGACATCAGGTGACCTTAGCAGGCCGTACATGTGATCAACAACAGATTTGTGGACAGAGGATATTTCCAGGAATATTTTTGATCTTTGGTTTTCTATTTTTTATGGTTATTGGTGGAAAAGTTTGTCCTTGGATTTTGGTCATATTTGTATTAGATGAGAGGACAAGGTTTTCCTTCTATTAGGTAATAATGTATTGGTTGAGAGGGTTTGTTTTTACCTCATAATTTATGAAGACAACAAGGTTACAAAACATAAATATTGTGTCTCATATGTGTTGATAATTCATCTCTGATATTTTGTGTTTCCATTGCATATGTTTTCAGTCAATAATTTTCAATGTATAATTGTTCAATGATAACAGCTAGGGTGTTACTGTTGGTTCACTAGGAAGTAATTTTTATATCTAAAAATTGGTCACATAAGGTTGTATGTAAAAATTGATATGGTATCAAAGATTGGGATTTGAAGAGAAGGGGTCATCTTTGAGATACATAGATGCTATAATTGGTTGCATATCTCTTGTTTTGTTCTTGGCAGTCAGTATGGTGAACACATTGAATCTCGAGGATAAGTTGGAAGGGGAAACCAACTTCCGAGATTGGAAGGAAAGGGTTCTCCTTTTGTTGGAAGAGAATGACCTCAAGCAGTATATTGAGGGTGTGGTTGTAGCACCCACTGATCTGCAGGAGTTGGAAGTTCACAAGAAGATGGAAGTGAAGGCCAAGCGGGTGTTGCTAGAATCTATGAAGGATCACTTGATTCATCACATTGTTGAGAAGACATTTCCCAAGGAGATGTATGATGCTATGGTAGGTCTATACCGGAATGGGAATATAGGAAGGAAGTTTCATTTGAAGCATCAAATTCAAGTTTTCAGGATGTTCAATGAGGACATGGTTATAAACTATCTTATGAAGATTACTCAGATCCAAGATCAGCTTGTAGCTATTAGTGAGACAGTGGAGGATGATGAGTTAGTGAATGTGGCATTGAGAGGTATTCCCAAGTCTTAGGAACCATTTGTGCAGGGGATATGTGCACGAGAGAAGTTACCATACTTTGATAGACTATGGAAAAATTGTATCTAGGAGGAGACTCGATTGATGTCCAGGGATGATATGGATGGTATGGTGAAGAGTAGAAGTGATAAGAACTAGGCCATTGCAGTTCGCACTAGGAAGGGAAGAAGAGGTTCTCTAGGAAGAAGATGTTCTCCTAGGAGAGGGGCTTCTCTCGAAAGAGAATCATCTCCAGTGTTGAGACGAAATAAGGATATTAGTAAGATCTAATTCTTTGAGTTCCATGACTTTGGGAATTATGATTCACAGTGTCCACACCATATGGGAAGGGGAAGAAGGAAGCAGTCATTAGTAGCAAAGGTTGATGAGGTTGAAGACAAGTTCCAGAGGGATATATTCTTGGTCTCTTCCCTTTCGGGTTAATTTTCTTGTAAGGGGGCATGGTTGGGGGATAGCGGAGCATCTTGCCACATTACAAGTGCACAAGAGTTGTTTGATAACTTCACATAGACTGACTTAGATTTAGTTGTAGATATTGGTATGGGAACCAAGCATGTATTTTAGGTATTTGACACAACATCATTCCGGATGGATTCACGTGAGGTACTTAGGGTGTCGAATGTGTTATGGGTTATAGAACTGAGGAGGAGTGTTCTATCAATCTCAAAGATTGAGAATAAGGGGTAACATTTATTGTTTTGAGATGGACAGGTGTTGTTTGTTCCCAGATGATCTAGCTTCAGATAAGCGGTGATGCTTAGATTTAGGGAGGGAAACCTATATAGGATGAGGGGCCAGCCCATGCATGACATGACTAGTAGAAGCAGAGAGACAGATGAGGAGGAGAAGGTAGATCCACTACTGGTGAGGCAGGTGGTTCTACTAGTAACACAGGTTTAGAGGGAGCAAGTAGCTCCACCAGTGGTGAGGAAGGTGGCCCCACCAATATCACAAGTTCAGAGGGATCAGGTAGCTCCACCAATGATGAGGCAGGTATCCCCATCAATAGCGTCGGTTCAGAGGGAGTCATCCCTCTGGACCTAGTAGGAAGGAGTAGCCTCCCAAGACTGTTCATAGGATATTATACTTCATATGAGGTCATTAGATTCAGAGGGAGAAGATGGCTCCAGAGATTGTACAAACTCAGAGGGATTTAGGTTTAAGAGGAAACATGCAGACTCATAGGGAGCCCTGTTAGAAAAAGAGGTGTGCTCATTTCACCATAGACAATATAGCAATATTGTCACCCAACCATAGGCACAAAGGCCACCCCCGAGCACCTTAACCTTGACAAAGAGAATAATTTCAGAAGAAAACCCTAGAATCAATAGCCAACCAAGGTAGGATACCTCTCTCTAGAGATAGCGTACCAGGCATAAAGTCCAAACCATAACCAAATAGAAATTCCAAGCCAAAACCGAAATGTCAGTTGTAGTAGTTGCAACTGCAGCTCCTCTCCAAACTTGTGCACCACTAGTCTTATGTAGTCATGAGAGTGAGAGTGAAAAATGATCTCTAACGCTCTATTATTCATAGTCCTCCAAGTGACCTAACTGGGTCAAATTCTAAAAGTTCTAGAGGTTAATAACTCAATAATAAATATTCTCTTGAGACGACTTGTCTCATAGGGTTATTATCCAATGTTTTAGGGGTTCTCTTGCTTCCCGGAATATTCTAGTCTCGTCGGGGTTACATGTAGAGGTTAATACCTCCTGCAGCTACCATAATATCAACACTCCCTCCTATCTAGGGAGGTATTAAAGGAAATGGTCTTGAGCACACATAGACCATTCAATCGATAACATCATCATAGCCACATAGGCTATCTCATGGTCAAATCATGAGCACCATCATCACTATCAATATCATCTGATAGAATTAACTGCATCATCTCTCGAAGCCATACTCCATTTGAGTAATTAGGCATGATGTTGAATATGTCACTCACTCCACAGAGTGATACAAGAATCATTCTTCTAATCTGGACATACGTCCTAGAAGAGTGATTTTCCAGGACCATTTTCCACAGGGAGAATGTATGTCCATAAACATATTGACTATCCATCTAGCTGGCAATCATCTGCAACACTAGTGATAGTCTCCATGGAAATCAGAACAATGCCATCCAATAGAACACAATTGTGTCTATCCATAGTAGTACACAAATACTACCTAGTGGTACACAACCACTCCTAGTAGCACACAACTATTAACCAGTGACACAAAGTCACTAACAATGGATCACATCCACCACAATAGCATACAACTATTTTCCAGAGACATACAGTCTCCACAACAATCATATCATTTGATATGAACCTGTATAAAACAATATCATGATATAAATTGAGTCATCTGGGCCATTCTTCCACTCACACCTATGAGTTATGGAAGAGCATCTTTCTTCATAAAGTAAAGCACCAGCCATGGACTATCTGGACTATTATTCTCAAGCATATAAGAATAGTTTTCCTTGATTTTTGAGCCTGGACCATTCCTCCGACACTAATCACAGTGCAACCTGTAGAGAATGAGTCTGCCCTAGAGAATTCTTGTCCCTGATTGCTGAACCTGGACCATTCACCTAATTGGGCCATTCCTTCAGCACTAATCACAATGTAACCTAGAGAGAATGAGTTTGCCCTAGGGAATGACTATCTTGCACCAACCTCCAAAACGAACCATTCTTCGAAACTGCTCACAACTGTGAACTTTGAAAGAATGACTGCCTGATGAGGCAGACCATTCTACTTGACCACTACTCAGAGCGACTTCCAAGAAGAATGATTTTCCTATACCATTCCCCCACATTGGCCACAAGGGGAAGCGTTGTCTATGGTACATCAACAATCTATCAGACCATTTTCATTACGAAAATGACTGTCCAATATGGACCATTTTTCGAACTGGAAAATGCATGTCCGTTAGAAATTTCGAACCACTTTCCGAACTGGAAAGGAATTGCCCATCCTGGACAATTTTCCGAATTGGAAAATGACTGTCCATAAATCAATAACATATTAGTTCTCCCTCCTAACCTAGTAGTAATCACTTCCTTTTACAATAAGGAAGTCGTCTCCACGAGCCCCAACTTGTCTCTTAAGTACACAAACTTTTCATCTTGGACAAAGGTTTTACCAAAATATTTTCTATCTTCTCATCTGTGGAGATATACTAGAGAACCACTTCTCTCTTCTGGACTTTATCACGAAGAATATAATGTTTTATCTCAATGTAATTCGTCCTATCTTTAAACATCGGTTTCTATGAAAGATTTACATGGCTTTGATCATTACAATATATCATTGTCGAATTCAACACCTGATCAGATGGCCCAAAAATCAACGTATTTCTTATGTACAAGCATCACAAGTTGTAATATACTCTTCTTTTGTAGTGTTGATGATTGCAACAGAATTTTGTTTCCCACTAGCTCATGACATTGTGGAAAATATCAAACTAAAATGTATCCAAGTAGCACTCCTTCTGTCATCTGTACTCCCTGCCCAATCTGAATCGATTAATTCATGCAATTGTAGGTCATAATTTAAACATCCCACAAAACAAATATCTGGCTAAGTATTCTCCAAATACATTAACGAGCCAATCAATTGTCAATACAGTGACGAGTCTACTGGATTAGAGTCGCTTCAACTTCTTCAGAGCTATTATCATGGGAGTTAGCCATAGATTTTCAATCCATCATCTGAGACTTCTGAGTAACCATTATGATACACTTTCTCTATCATAGGAAGTTTTCACCACGCTTCTGACGTATATGAGATACTCTGCATCAAGTTTCTTGAATCCATACAAGATCTTATTCCATTTGCATACATGGGTCTCTTTCTGGTATACGCTTCTTTCTCAATTTTCTTTATTGGGAAGAACAATCTTTTACGTGTAAATTTCAATCCATGGATACTGCAAGAGGTATATCTGGTTTACTGGAACAAGTTGTCGTCATAGTCTTCTCCCTCCTTCTAGAAGAACCTCTATTTATGAATCTCACAATGCTTCCATTCATAAGTATTTTTCACATTTTATTACATACATTGTTCTTCATCACAACTTCCATTTCTTCTAGTTGATTGCTTCTAGTGGGTTCAAACCAAGCTGGTAGTCTTATGATTCTCGATATAATAACTAGTTGTTCTGGATTTTCTTTCTTTCTTGGAATCTTCATGTTCTTCCTCATGTTCCTCTTTAGATTTTGGGTCCATGGAATCTTCTATATATTCCATGCCCTTCCTTCCTAAAGATCCCAACTTCTTCCTTTCATCATAGGAACATGGATGTAGATGGACAACCAAGGATACTTAAGACTTCTTTTCGAAGAAGACTTCTTTTCGAAGAAGACTTCTTCTAGAGTCAAATTGAACACTTGCTTCTTATCATGTTTGCTACTTTCAATGGGAACATGGATAGATACTTCATAATATTCACAGATTCTTCAATGGATCATATTATTTAGGATTCGCTCCCTCCTAATCCTCACTTTATGCATGAATGCATGCTCTTATTTTGGAATTATGTATCAACTATCTCCATCTAAGAGAGTCCATGCTTTCATCTACATCCTTATTGCCTTCTGCAAAGTGTCACAAGTGTTATTCTAATTTCCTCTTGATTAATGAATTCTTTCTGATTTGACTCCTTCTGGGTCTCTTCAAGTTTAATTCTGATTTTTGGCTTATCTGGCAGTTGTTACTTATATAATAGATTCCTCAGGAATTTTCCAACGTACTTCATCTTCTTGTAGTCATCGTAATAACAATCCATATATTGTTCTTCTTTCATAGGTATTGTTTTACTGACCATCTTTTCTTCTAAGAAATAGATATGCATGATATGTACATGAACTATGTAAATATGGTATGTACAAGAACTATGTTATAGAAGAATATTGTTACCTTGAATAGAAGAAGAAGTTTGTTTTATCTTGCTTGGATTTCTTTGAGGGTTCCCTTTCTTCGACAATTGTTGCTTCATCTATTTCCTTCCTTTTCTTTAACTCAGGACAGTGGTTCCCGTAGTGACCATATTTTTGACAATTGAAGC
Organism: Picea mariana; assembly: GCA_032191745.1. Taxonomy (NCBI): domain Eukaryota; kingdom Viridiplantae; phylum Streptophyta; class Pinopsida; order Pinales; family Pinaceae; genus Picea; species Picea mariana. Next base: position 465,973 of record JASDQU010099760.1, on the reverse strand, counting down.
ATTGTATTTTTGACATATCCTTTTCTTGATTTGGTATCTTCCTTAAGCCAAACTTCCTCTTATTCATGAAATTCTTGAATTTTCCTGTGAAGGCTTGATCATCATATTTCTTTTGGTATTTCTCTTTTGTGTTAATCCTTGATTCTTCTTGTGCACAACAAGAACAAATTTCTTAAAATGTGGGATACTCCTTTATTGTGTTCATTCTTGTGGCAAATTCATCCCATGTCTTGGGACGACCATTGAGTACTATATTTACCAGTTCCTTTTCTGAAATGATTTCTTCAATAGCTTGTAGTTGATCTCTTAACTGAGAGATTCTCACAAAGTATGATGTTATGCTATCATCATCATTCATTTTCATGTCACATAGCTCATTTTTCAGATTCATTACTTGTCCAATGTTTTTGACTGAGAAGAGGTTAGTTAATGCATCGTACATCTTCTTATATGAGTCAAGATGAGAAATGTAGGGTATCAAGTGGTCTTTTACAGAGTCCACTATGATACTCATAGCGTTGATGTCATTGTCCTTGAACTTATCCATAACTGCAACGTTCTAAGGTTCATTCTCTTTTTCCACTTCAAACTGTGGTTCCATGATCTTTCCTTTCACGATATCCAACACTTTGTTCTTGGCAAGGATGAGGTCAATCCTTGTCTTCCATGCTCTGAAGTTAGAATCCCCTTCTAACTTGTTTTCTGATTTTATAGATTAAGTCATGATTTCTTTGACTTGGTCAACCTTTGACTTTGACCAAAAACTCAAACTTGATGTCTTGGCTTGCTGAGAGTACCAGGAGGTACACTTGGCTAGGGCGCACTAGGATATCTAGGAATCAGGTCAAGATATTCACTTAAGGTGCCTTAACAAGAGGGTTAGGGTTTCGTTGCTGCAACAAAACTTTGACTGCAATTGCAACTGTGATTGAGCAAATCCTCCAAATCTATCTTTCAATGGTTAAACTGTCTGAAGATATTGTAGGCCCATAACCTGTTAGAAAAATAGGCATGTTCGTTTCACCATAGACAATATAAAAATATCGTCACCCAGCCATAGGCACACGAGCCACCCTTGAGCACCTTAAGCTTGATAGAGAGAATAATTTCGAAAGAAAACCCTAGAATCAATAGCCAGCCAAGGTAGCGTACCTCTCTCTAGAGCTAGCGTACCAGGTATAAATTCCAAACCATAACCTAAGATAAATTCCAAGCCAAAACCGAAATGCCAGTTGCAGCAGTTGCAAATGTAGCTCCTCTCCAAACTTGTGCACCACTGGTCTTATGCAGTTATGAGAGTGAGAGTGACAAATGAGCTCTAACACTCTTTTATTTATAGTCCTCCAAGTGACCTAACTGGGTCGACTTCTACTTTTGGAGGCTAATAATTCAATAATAAATATTCTCTTGAGCCAAGTTGTCTCCTAGGGTTATTATCCAATGTTTTAAGGTTTCTATTTATTCCCAGAATATTCTAGTCTCATCAGGGTTATATGTAGAGGTTAATACCTCCCACAGCTACCATAATATCAACAAGCCCAATCTCATAGAGAGTTAGTTTGTTCAGAGGGAGAGTCATACATTCAGAGGGAGTTTCATGTTGATGCTTTTGTAGCATCAGGAGGCATTCCCACTTGTGGAGTGTGGTGAGAATACCTTCCTTGCTAAGAGGGAGTGTTGATTTTTGTAGCTTCAGGCATGTATTCTCACATGACCCTAGGTGTTTGGAATGTGGGATTCATCGTGGGAACCACATCACACTTTTGGTTTGGAGAAAACCTCCTTGGATTTCAATGGTGGATTCATGGGTTTGATGATGGGATTTGTGGGCTTGTGTTGGGGCTTCATACCCACAAGGAAATCCTAATTTGATGTTAATGTATGGAGGGGTTTCTATGGTGACCCCTAAGGATTGTATATAAAGGAGAGAGGTCATTATGACATCTCATATGGTCATAGTGTGGAGAAATGATGGAGCTAGCATAACTGAGTTTGCACTTGTGTTAGGAGGCTTGGTAATCTTAGCAAATGGAAATTCTACAAGGTAGCAAATCTGGCTTGGGAGAGAGAAGCGAAGAAGGTCACACGTCTGGAGTGAATTTTTTGTACAATACACAGTTTGTAGTGGGACAAATTGTGTATATCCATAGGCCACAGGTGTGACGAATCCCATATATACGTAGGTCATAGGTGTGACGAATAACGTATATACATAGATCACAAGTGCGATGAATCATGTATATATGCAGGTCACGAACGAGGTGAATCACATATATACGCAGGTTGCAAGAAGGTGAACCACATATATATGCAGGTCACAGGTGTGACGAATCACATATATACGCAGGTCATAGGTGTGATGAATCACATATATACGCAGGTCATAGGTGTGACAAATCAAATATATATGCAGGTCACATGAGAGGTGAATTGTGTATATACGTAGGTCACAAGAAGGTGAACCACGTATATACACATGTTTCAAGAGGGTTAAACACATATATAATTTCATGGCATGTACAGATCCATACAGGCTGACAGGTGATGTCAGCGAGCCGTACATGTGGTCTACAACAGATTCGTGGTAAAAGGAGATTTCCATAATATTGTTGAGGTTTGGTTTTCTAATTTGTATAGTTATTGAAGGACAAGGTTATCCTCGGATTTGGTGATATTGTATTGACTGAGAGGAATGGTTTTGTCCTCAATTTTGATGACATTGAGAGGACTGGTTTTGTCTTCATATTTGAAGGATTGGATAAAGTTACAGAACGCAATATTCTTGTGTCTCTTGCGTATTGATGATTCATCTATGATCTTATTATTTCCGTTGCATATGTTTTCAGTCAATAATTTTAGTGTAAATTTGTTCAGTGATAACAACCAGGGTTTTACTATTAGATCACTAGGAAGAAATTTTCATATCTGAAATTAGTCACATAGAGTTGCATGTGAAAATTGACATGGTATTAGAGCTTGGGATTTGAAGATAAGGGGATCATTTTTGAGACACATTTTTGGACACAACACTAGAGGAGATTTGTTCTTGTTCGTGTTCTTATTCTTGTTCCAGGTAGGTCACAGGTGATAGCTCTAAGAGGGAGCTACAATCACTGTTACATGTGGAAATAAGTTAGATGGTCTCTGGTTTGAGGCATGGAGAAAATTGTCTAGATGAGGAGCTATGGACTATTAAATCTCGGTGGTGTGACAGGTTGGGAGTTCTGGTGGATTGGCAGAGAGACCGGATCACAACAATATGTTGTGTGGCAGATTTACAACCCTGTGGTTGGAATTTCGGTGGCTTGTCATAGTGAGTTGCGATGGGTGTAGCTTGGATGCCTTGGCATGAACGAGATAGTTTCATGTGTATCACAAGTTGATGAGATAGAGTCTTCATTGGGAAAGAGAGTTGCACATTGTCGAGGTATGATAATGTATGTGGTATTTGACCAAGGAAGATGAGGACATTTGCAGAGATGAGTTGTGGAGGTCTAGAGTGAACTAGAGTGTGTTTCCATCCGCAGCTTGGGACAATTCACACAAGGACACGGGATCAATGGCATCATGTGCAGTCATGGAGAGGTTTTTGGTGACTTAGATGATGGAATTGGGTAGAAGTTCATTGGATTTTTATGACTTGGGTAAGTAGTATGCTTTCCTTGGAGGATTACATGGTTCTTATCCAGTGGGAGCTACTAACAGATGACAGGGGCACATGATTTATTCGTGAGTTTCACAGTGTTTGACTCAGGTATGTACGGGGAGTTTGGTAGGAGGATCAGGCATGTAGTACAAGTATCTGGAGCAGTAGTATTCCAGATGGAGTTAGGGGGTGTGTTGCAAGTGGAAAATGTGTTATGGATTCCATGAGTGTGTTATTAGCCTCATCGATTGAGGAGTAGGGCTATGTAATGTTGTTCTGGGATGGATATCTGTTAATGGATGTTGAGTTGGTAGGCCTTCCCAAGTCTCAGGAACCTTTTGTGCATAGGATCTGTGCACAAGAGACATTTCCAGGGTTTGATACGATATGGACTCAATTAGCGTCCATGGAGGATATGGATGACAAATGAGAGGGACCAGGGAGCTCTACCAGTGATGAGGAAGGTGGCCTAAAAGATTACATAGGCTCAGAGGGAGCTAGAGTTTAGAGGGATTCAACCCTCAGGATCTAGTAGGGAGGAGAAACCTCCCAAGACTATGCAAAGGATAATGGACATGGAGTAGCTATCTATGGAGGTTGTGTAGACTTAAATGGAGTCAGGGGGCTCAGAGGGAGAGTCGGTCACTTAGTGGGAGCCAACATTTGGGTCTAGATGGGAGAGAGGCATCTTCCAAGACTGCCAGACAAGTGTCATGGGTTGAGGAGGCCAGACAGGAGGTTCATAGGCAGGAGGCTTCTAGGAGAAATATGTCTTCGAGGATGGGATCATGTCAGACAATAAGACTTGCTTCAGTGACCAAATATGTAGCGAATCAAGAGGATTGAAGAGCAGTATTTTCTTCAGTTACAAAGGGAGTATCCAATCAGGCAGATTGGAGAGAAATTGTGATAAAAATTCCATGATGGGAGACAGAGATACTTCCAGGTGATGATGGAAGATGGAATGCCTCCCTTGATAAGAGGGAGTGTTGATGATTTTGTAGCATCGGAAGGCATTCCCACTTGTGGAGTGTTGTGAGAATATCTTCCTCCCTAAGAGGGAGTGTTGATTTTTGTAGCTTTGAGCAGGTATTCTCACATGAACCTAGGTGTTGGGAATGTGGGAATCATCGTGGGCATCACATCAGACTTTCAGTTTGGATAAAACCCCCTTATATTTGAGTTGGGCCTTCATGGGTTTGATGATGGGATTTGTGGGCTTGTGTTGGGGTTTCACACCCACAAGGAAATCCTATTTTGATGTTGACTTGTGGAGGGGCTTCTATGGTGAAACCTAAGGATTGTATATAAAGGAGAGAGCTCATTGTGACATATCATATGGTCATAGTATGGATATTTGATAGAGCTAGCATAAGTGAGTTTGTAATTGTGCTAGGAGGCTCGGTGATCTCAACAAAGGGAAATTCAGCAAGGTGGAAAATCTGGCCCAGGAGAGAGAAGAGAAGAAGCTCACATGTGTGGAGCGAATTTTTCATACCACACGCGGTTTACAGTGGGACAAATCATGTATATATGTAGGTTACATGTGTGATGAATCACGTATATACACAGGTCATAGGTGTGATGAATCATGTATATATGCAGGTCACAGGTGTGACAAATCACGTATATATGTAGATCACATGTGAGGTGAATCAGGTATATATGTTGGTCGCAAGAAGGTGAACCTTTTATATATGTGGGTTGTAAGAGGGTGAATCACGTATTTGATTTTAGGGCTAGTACAGATCCGTACATGCTGATAGGTGATGTCAACAGGTCATACATGTGATCTACAATAGATTCGTGGGCATAGGATATTTCTATGATATTGTTGAGGTTTGGTTTTCTAATTTATATGGTAATTGGAGGACAAGGTTGTCCTCAAATTTGGTAACATTGTATTGACTGAGAGGAATGGTTTTGTCCTCATTTTTGATGATATTGAGAGGACTGGTTTTGTCCTCAGTTTTGGTGGACACTGAAAGGATTGGTTTTGTCCTCAGATTTGAAAGATTGGATAAAGTTCCAAAATAGAAGTCTTGTGTCTCTTGTGTATTAATGATTCATCTTTGATCTTGTTGTTTCCACTGCATATTTTTTCAGTCAATAATTTCAGTGTAAATTTGTTTAGTGATAACAACCATGGTTTTACTGTTAGATCACTAGGAAGCAATTTTCAGATATGAAATTAGTCACATAGATTTGCATGTGAAAATTGACATTCCCCCTTAGGTTCAAAAGGGAGAGAGACATCTTCCAAGACTGACGAGTAGGTGTCATGGGTTGAGGAGGCCATACAAGAGGTTAAGATGCAAGAGGGTTCTAGGAGCTATATTCCCTCCATGGAGGATTCAATTGTTTTAGTAGGTTTTTCTATATGGACAGAGGAGGCATACAGTTAGGAAGACATAAGAGTAGGATTTTCTTCAGTCACAGAGGGAGAATTCAGTGGGGTAGATTTAAAAAAGGATTTGCTTCAGTGAACAAGGATGCAACGAGTCAAAAGGATTGGAGAGCAGGATTTGATTTAGTGATAGAGAGAAAATTTAGTCAGGAGGATTTGGGTGCAACTATGGTAGATGAGAGAGAGGGAGAAGCCAGTCGGGAGGATTGGAGTGCAGTTGTGGTAGAGGATAGATATCCACTTCCAGTGTGCTAAACAAAGGTACATATAGATGATGATGGATGGGATACCTTCGTTGCTAAGAGGGAGTGTTAGTTATTGTAGCTTTGAGAGGTAATCCAACAAGAGGCCAAGGTGTCAGGCATGTGGGAATATTCATTGGCACCAGATCAACCTTTCATTTCAGTGAAATCGACCTTGGAATGAGGCTAGGGCCTCATGGGAAAGTTGATGGGATTTGTGGGCTTGTGATGGGGTGTCACACCCACAAAGAGGAACAAAATATTCTAATTAATTGTTGGGTTTATAGGGTGCACATAAACTAACTCATTAGACATGTATATAAAGGAGAGAGGTCATTGTGACATTTTCTCATTGTGGAAGAATGGAGTTAGCATAAGTGAGTCTGCACTTGTGCTAGGAGGCTTGGTGATTTCAACAAAGGGAAATTTTGCTAGGGTGGAAAATATGGCCTAGGGTTGAGGACTCTCTATCTTTGGTTCTTGGTAGGGAAAAGCATATCGCACGTGTGGGAGAGAGAGGCAACCGTAGAAGGCAGAAGTTGTACGAGTGGAGAGAGTTGTACGAAGTGTCTGTACATGTTTTTGTACACGTATGTGGGTTTCAGTGGGAACATTTACATACGTATGTGGGAACAGTCCCATACGTATGCGAGTTTCAGTGGGAACAATCGCATACTTATGCGCGTTTCAGTGGGAACAATCGCATACATCCGTACAATTTATTCTAAGAAGGAGCAGGCCCATGCAGGTTGACATCATGTGAACTTAGTAGGTTGTACATGTGATCAACGACATATTTGTGGATAGAGAAGATTTCCAGGAATATTGTTGAGGTTTGGTTTTATGTTTTGTATGGTTATTGGAGGACAAGGTTATCCTTAGATTTTAGTGATATTTGTATTGGTTGAGAGGACAAGGTTATCCTCAAATTTGGTAATATTGTACTGGTTAGGAGGGTTGGTTTTTCTCTCGAAATTTCTAAATTCAACAAGGTTACAGAACAAAAATATTGTCTCATATGTGTTGATGATTCATCTATGATATTTTCTGTTTCCAATGCATATGTTTTCAACAAATAATTTTAAATGTAGAATTGTTCAGTGATAATAGCTAGGGTGTTACTGTTGGTTCCCTAGGAAGCAATTTTCAGATATGAAAATTAGTCACATAAGGTTGTATGTGAAAATTGACATCTGAAACTCCACACCAATAGCAAGAAAAAAAATCTTACCTTTCATTTTTTCAAACTCTAGCACACAAACATGACCAAGTTTATGAAGTGCTAAAGTCATCCTAGCAACGCTACAAAGCCCGCCATGATTCTTACCATTCCCTTATGGTTTTTACTCTTGGTGATAAATTATGGTTTTACATGGAAGTCCAGTGTTTTAAATCCCAATGTCATCACAAACTGAAGCCTCTTCGCTATGGCCCTTATACCATTCTCCAATAGATTGGGGACAATATTTATCGCCTTAACTTTCCACCCCAACTAGGAATTCATGATGTGGTGAATGTGAACAATATGAAACACTATGAACCCACATTGCTAGAAGATAATTTCATTTTCTCTCATCATGTTGAGTTAATCCTTGATTTCCAACCTCCATTTCTCCAAGAAACCTTACTTGACACTCACCATACCACCACTCGTCATCAACAACATACCTCTTACCTTGTTGGGAACATAGACCAAACTCCTGCTCATGCTAAATAGTTTTTGGAAGCTACCATGCATAATCATTTTCCTCATTTGTTGACAGAAGTGGGGACACGTCTGAGCTTAAACATGGAGGAATTGGGAAACCCAACATACATCCACGTGAATCCCAAGGAAGGCGCACTCCCTCATCCAACTGGATTCTTGGAAGGCATACTCTCTCAGCTTATTGGAGGAGAAGAATAGTTGGGCGTAATTCCCAAGGAAGTAGTTGATCATATCTATCTAACTAGATGTTAGAAGCTATTTGTATCTTGACCTATTCAAGCCATCATGTAATAACATGCATCTATATAAGACTGCCTCCTATTCTAAATAAAGTAATGGCCATTTTTCTCTCAATTTTGGTGATAATATTCATGTTTTCATGTTCTCGCTAATTTCCCGAGTACTGTTATTGCAGATCAATACTTCAGTATATCCAGGGTATAATTTAATTTGGGATACATTAGAATTTAGGGGGGACTCCCTTGTAGGTTAGTTTCATTGATTTGGATTGGGTCGGTGACCTTGATGATCAAAATTCTATTGTAGGTTATGTTTTCAGCCGGTTATGGACCTGTCATTTGGGCTTGTAAGAAACAATAGGATATTGTTCTTCCTTCAATAGAAACAAAGTACTGAGTAGTGGTTAATGCAATTCAAGAAGCCTTGTGGATTTGACAGATCCTTTCAAAGTTTGGATTCCAAGAGCAACATCTAATCACCCTCTGGTGCAACAATCCGAATTCCATTAAGCTCACCAAAGATCCAGTTCAACATCAACACGACAAACAGATTAAGCTACACATGCACTTCATGAGAAAGCTCATTCATGATCGAGTTATTGAAGTGCTCTTTTCCCTATAGAAGATCAAGTTGCAGACATTTTCACAAAATCTCTTACATAAGCGATGTTTTCAAAACTTCAATCTATGTTAAGAGTTCAGGAAGTTGTCATTAAGGGGGAATAGGCTCTAATGCCTCCTTCCTTATCCTATTGTGTCACCTTTGTAAATCCTTAAATCATATCCCAATTTGTTCTTAAGGGGAGAAANGGAATTTGGACACTTAGGAGTTAGTTAAGATCAACTTGGTCTAATGTGTCGTTAGGTTAAAGTATGATCCTTAGTTTGCTTATTTAGTATGCATTAGTGTGCATTTGTTATCTGACGGTTGTGATATATTCCTGACATAGAGTGATCTGACAACTCATGTTCTCATTGATCTCAATGGCTACATTGATCCATGGCTTAACACTTTATTGGTTCATGATCTCTATTTAAAGAGCATGGAGGGTCATTTGTCAATGATTGATTGTGAAAAACTCTCTTGTAATATTTTTCTTTTGCATTAATAAATTGTCTCAAGTGGCCACGTTGGCTTGGGCCGTGGATGTTTCCCCGTAGGGTTTTACCATGTAAGAACATTGATGTGTTGATCTTTGATCTAATTTTGTGAGTGGTTACTAGAGATGTTCATCCTCTGTTAGAATACCTGTGTTGTCGAACAAATTTTAATGTTTTTATCCAATTTGAATTATTTTTATAGGGAATTTAAGAGAAAGAACTATAAAAAATGATGTGAAGCACATTTCCCAATCTATAATTTTATAAGTTGGACAACAGGTTACTTTTCATTTTCCTCTAATAAACATGCTACAATTTATTATTTTTCATTTAATTCAATATATAAACTAAACAAAAATGACTAATACATAATTAATTAATAGACTAATGTTAATGTTATTTATGTTGAATTTTGTAATCGATAAGTGTGAACATATGAGATTAATGTAAACACGATTATATTCTAAACTAAAGCAAATTCCACAATATTACATTTATGGACACGTGTCTCAACTTGTTCTGTGTTGTCACATTAATGCAATAGACAATTGAGCATGATCTTTTGGTTTTGCTTGATGTGCAAGATTTTAGTTCATTTATTTTGAGCCAACTTGAATTTTCTTGCTGGAATTAAAAAACTTATAGCGCTATGATGGACATTCCCTAACTTTCAAATATTTCATAATTTGTTGTAAATATAATTAATTTTATATTTGCAAATTTTTGGAAGTAATGTCAAATAAGGGGAATTAGAATTTGGAATTTCAGATTTAGATAACTTGGGTGATCATTCACATGTTGTTAATGTTTAAAAGCCTTTTTTTAATTTAAAATTTTATTTAAAATTCTTTTAAATAAAAAAAACATAATAAAAATTGTGTAATGTGAAATCTAATAAAAAAACATGTAATATCAAAACCACAAAATTCTATGTTCAAGTCATTGTGAAATTCTATGTTCAAGCCATTGTGATTCATTAATAGATAAAAAAAACATAATAAAAATTGTGTAATTTGAAATCCAATAATAAAAAAAAACATGCAATATCAAAACCACAAAATTCTATGTTCAAGCCATTGTAAAATTCTATGTTCAAGCCACATATAAGAACCTATGTTTACATAGTGTGTCATTAAAGACATTTGTAATGTCTAATAGGTAATAGGTGAGAACTTATTTATACTCTATATCTACCATTCTCTTCTCGAACTATACTATTTCAAATATTATTTTATTTTTGTTGTTGTTAATAATGTAGTTTTATTAATATAAATAAAAGATTTAATATGGAATGATAATTTCATTAAAGATATTTGTAATGTTTAATAGGTGAAAAATTATTTATACTCTATATTTATCCTTCTTTTCTTGAACTATTTTTTTCAAATATTTTTTGTTGTCGTTGTTGTTGTTATTAATAATGTAGTTTTATTAATATAAGTAAAAGATTTAGTATAGAATGATAATGAATTAAAATATATTAGAAGTAGTTAATTTGTTGATTAGTATGATGATAGAATTAAAAATAAATTGTTAATATGATAAATAGATAGATTAAGCTAGATTTAAGTTCATTTATATAAAATTTAATTTATATTCAAATTTAAAAGGTATATTAATAAATTTATGGACTTTAATTTCAATTCAAAATTGTTATATGACATAGTAATTAGTTTTACAAAATTGCTGACTGAGGGGAGTATAATTTTACATTATTCTTTACCCTGTATGGGGTGGTGGGGATGAGAACCGAGGGAGCTATGACCCTTGAGGATGTAATGACATCAGGAAAAGAAGGCATTAAAACTGTGATGAGTTGGCGACAAGAACGATGACACGGTACTATTGTCATAGCAGGTACAACTACATGAAGGGAAGGAATGAACTCCAGGCTCGAGGCCAATCGCACAAGACTTCAAGTGAGTTCACATGGCATAGTAACTTGACTACAGGAGGAGACGTGGTGCCAACACTCTATTCGTAGAGATAATGTTTAATGTTATTTACTATCAAATTAACCCATCCTTTAGTGGGATCTAATAACCATGGCTCAATGGCAACGAAGAAGCAAAGTAATCAAAGTGTAAAGCCATGCGATTTGAGAGTTTTCCACCAAGGACATCAGGGAATTACTTGTTGTAGTTCAGGTTCAGTGGAGGGTCTACAGGATGTCCAGAGAGGAGGGTGGGTTGAGACCCTTCCTTTGAGAGTGAGTGTCAATCGTCAGTTCAAAACGAGAGCTGGGTAGCAATGGCTCCACGCCATGGGTACCAAAGGGGTTACCGTCGAGGAGGAAATTCGCGAGTTGGGCCCTCGACTCACCAGCCTGGAAGCGATGTCCCTGCCTCAAGGGTCCAACAAGAAGCTTTGGAAGCAACATGCACCTTTTTTGAATCCACACCTCCTTGCTTTCAATAACATGTGGAAGAGGAAGAGGCAATGGTCCATGTGGAAAGAACGATGACCACTGACGAAGAAGTGGCAGATACAACCATTCATTGGATTCCGGATGTAGAGAGACTCATGCTAGGGATTCCGGATGTAGAGCGACATTGAAAATAACCTTTTATTTTGAAAATCTATATTTTATTTTGAAAATATATATTTGGGATCATAATAACCTTTTAGTTAAGTCGTAATTCCAACACAATATGAGTGCCACGTGGGAGGCTTTGCTTTCTTACCAAAAAACAACTCTTGTTGGTATTACCATAATGTTTGTGTTGCGACGAGAGGTTGTCGATAGGGTGATGAAATGTCATCGGTAGTCTAATGGAAGGATGTCATAATCACTTTCTAGCATCAACATAATCTTTGTGTTACAATGCGCAGTTGTTTGTAGGACAACGAACTATCATTTGTGGTCCAACAAAAGGATGTTGAAAGTCCAATGGTTTCAAATAAATTGTTAAGAGATTTTTCAACATCCTAATTCCTAGAGACATTAGAATACCAACAATAATTGTCATTTAAAAAAGGTGGTTAAGATTTATATCTAATAAAACATATGAGAAAATTGAGACTATGTAGGTAAACAACATACATCGTCAAAAAAGCATGAGAAAGATTAAGGATACCATTACTACATTTAGAAGTTCTCTCTTGTTTATACAACACTAAACTCAAAAGTGGACTCCTTAACAAAGAGGCAAACAATGAATATGAATGAAGGCACACTTTTCTTAAACAATGAATATGAATGAAGGCACACTAGATGCATAGAAACCCTGAAGGGTGGCTTCAATAGCCTATATTCTAGGTACATTTTCTGAGTTATTTACTCTCAACAAATTGTTCAATCATATGGATTGCTTGGCCACTTCATTGGCATGAAAATTTCATATGAATGTAATAGATCCATCTTATGATACATGGAAAATAGTGGACATGTAGGCTCAAAGGCCAATACGAATGCACTTTTTTTTTTACAAATTTCAATAAGAATAGACTTTTTTCTTATATATATATATATTAAACAAAAGACTTATTTATAGCCCACTCACTTCATTAACAAAAATCTTTTACGAAAATTAAATTTTGATCTTTGTTCTATGTCTGATGTCGATTTCTTTCCTTAGGATTGATTATATGGCTCTCTTTCTTTGTGTAAAACCTCTAAATTTGGCTGTGCAGATCTGTGTCTAGGGTTCAAACCCAATTTCTCACATATATACTATATGGTTATGAATATGAAATTGCTTCTGGATTGTAGTTGCCAAACACCAATGATTCTTACAACGGGAACTTTAAACATCCCTCCAACCATTAATCAATATTTATATTTTAGATTATATAGAGAATCCAAAATATGTAAATAAGAAAATAGATGTTGAAAATTAAAAAGGTTGTTTCAAGTGTTGCAAAAATGACGAAAAAAATGTTACATATGTCACGATTATTACATAATTGTCACCATGTATTTTGGGTTCTAATATTTATAATTTACATAAACATCACAATATCGATGACAATTTGACCTAGTCAAAAACAATGAATGTTTGATTAAGTCAACTTTATTGAATGTTTAAACATAACTAACGGTCATTTGGTTAAATAGAAAAAATGTTGGAAGTCCAATGCTAAGACATCACAATTTCGACAATATTGGAAAGAAATCAAAATTGCAACATTTCTTGGGGAACAAGAAGAAAAAAAGTAAATTGTAATGGTTTCTAAGTAAATTTCACCATCAAAATCAAATTTTTCCATCAACGTAAAAAAATGACGTTGGATTTCACACCCAAATGTAGCAGTGACAACACATTAATTTTTTGTTATTTTCTATTAAACAAAATTACTAGCTGAGGAAGCGAAAATAAGTACAATGGAGGAGTTACTCAGGATTCAAAGGTCTAGTGTTTCTACAAGCTTGTAGACACACTTTAAGTATTAGGAGACATAAGGGGGGAATATCTTCATCACTAAGGACCATGGATGGAGACCTTGAGGTGGTAGACTATGGGGAAGATGAAGTCCGTAGTCCCATTTCAATATTTAAGTTTAGGAGCTTATGGAAATATTGTGAAGTATACAAGTGTTAAATGAAGACCTAGTATCAACTAACATAGATCAAGTCTTGGACAAAGGCCCGCTAGATGGAAGGCCTGCAATGGAAGTGTGGGTACAGGATGGGACTGATCCTTTAAGGATCTCGGTTGAAGGTAAAAAGGAAGGAAAAGAACATCATGGTTTGACATCCTTTGAGGAAAAAGTGGATTTCTGGCTTGATTATGATAAGGCTCCAACACTCGATAATTTATCTAATCGATCGAGATTCAAGTTTGTGCATGGTGCAAACTCTTAATCCGTTGTAGTGAAGGTGTTATTGAGCCAAGACCTAGGTAGTGAGAGGATTCATGTGTCAACCTAGGAAATGAAGGTGTTATCCTATTATAAGAAGGAATGGATTTTGGGTGGAAAAATCCCTCCAGGTGAAAATGTGGTTTGTCAAGATTGAAAGAAAAGAAAAAGGAAGCGTATTAGGGTTTAACCAAAGAAAGTTAGAATGGTTGTTGGTCTGGATGTGGGCTTATTAGAGGTGGAAGGTTTGAGAGACAGGTAACTCATCTAGCATTTTATGGGGAAAATAGTTAAAGGAGAAGCTATGAAGAAGTGGATGGATGAGGCTCATAGGCTTGTCCTCGGGTATACACTTCTCTTGCATCTCCTAGTTTGTGAGTCAATTTACTTTTTGGTGAAGATCTCTATCGATGTACAGTTACTTATCAGGTAGGACTTGCATCGGGGGCCATCCAATTTATGTTTAAATAGGTGGAAAATGGGGTTTGACCCATGGAAGGAAGCCACCTTATTGTAGTATATTTGGGTTTTAATTTTGGGCCTCCCATTGGAACTATAGAAAAAGAAAATATTGGAAGGTATTGGGAGTTATTTCGGTCATTTTATTGCTTTGGAGGATAATTGTTGGGAAAAAGAGGATATGCGAGTGGTTAGAATCTTTGTAGAGTTATACTTGAGAGAGGGTTTGCCAACAAATATTGAAATTGTCTAGGGGTATTGGTATTTTATCTAGAAACTAGAGTTCTCGAAATTGCATTTTAGATGCAACACTTGTCATGAAATAAAGCATTTATGGGAGGACCACAAAATCCCTAAAGGATCATTTCTCTAGAAAAATGTGTGGATAAAAAATTCAAACTCTACCAGTGATATGAAGGTCTATCTAGAGAATATAGTTTGAAAGGAACATGCATATCCTTAGGATTTGGAGCCTTCATTATCTCTTGCAAAAGAGAAGGCTCACACTCCCACAATGCATGATATGGATAATGCCCAAGGATTCAACGCAAACTACTAGAATCAAGGACTCTTTCTATCTTGTCAAGGTATGTATATTTTAGATTATTCTTCATGCTTTCAGGAAGTTAATTTTGGTTCCCCCTATCCCATTGGGTGTGTGGAATTTGTCATTATGAATAAAGAGGATTTATGGGGTAGTGGCCATATGAATCAACCATTCCATTCTATGAAGTTGGGAGTTGATGTTGATCCAATTTATGAAGGTTCATCCAAGGTATATGGTGAGACCTCATCAAAGTTATTTGGTTAGGGAGATATGGTTTTGTCTCTTAGGGTGAAGCCGTGATCTCTCCATTGGCCAAGAATCTTGGGCTATGTTGTCTCCTAAGGGTCATCCTATTGAGGATTAATTATAGTCAACGACTCCTTCCAAGGAATATCAAAAGAAATTTTCAAAATCATAGTCTCAATTACTCGTACCTTTTAAAGTAAAAAAAATGAATCAAGGGCCTTGGAAGGGGGGTTGGATTTTGATTAATATATTCCAAATTTAATTGGGATAAAATACCTTATATCCATGGAAAAATCTCAGGCTAATAAAGAGATCAAAGAGGGGAAGAAACTTACTATCCATGGGGTCCTTAGAGTAGGAAAGACACCAAAAAAATGGTGTCCAAATGATCACCCTTTCCCTAAATTATAGAGGGTGCAAGGGTGCCCCTAATAAGCAAGCCTTGAAAAGAATTGTTGCATTTTATAAGCCAAATGTATTTTTACTTCAAGAGTATATGTGTGTTGGGTCAAAAGCAATGGATTTTTTGTCTTCTTTTTTGAAAGATTGTTATTTTTGCTTAGTGGATGTTGATGTTCTGTTGGGGGTGTTTGGTTTCCATGTGGAATGTTAATTTTGATCCTCCCTCTACCAATGTTTTGCATGCAAGTATAGTGAAAGAATTTAGATCTAATAAACTAGGGAAAGTGCTTAGAATAATAAACTTGTATGGGCCCTATGGGGATACGAAACCCTTCTAGGATTGGCTAGGAGACTTGCTTATTTTGAAAGGTGATAATGTTCGTATCGAAGGGGATCTTAACTTGACTCCCAATCTAAGGGAGATATAGGGAGAAGTGGAAAGGAATAAATCTCTTGTGGATTTTTTCTCACACTTTTTTGAAGACCAAAAACTTAGTGATGTGGAACTAATCAAATTGTCCCAACCTGGAGAAATACTAGAAGAGGTAGGGATGGTATTTCCAAGAGGTTGTATAGGTTTATTGTGGAAAATCATAGGTTGGTTTTGGAGGATCTTCAAATAATTTACCTATTATTTTATGGATTAAACCTAAAGGATAGAAACCCCCTACGCCCTTTTGATTTAACCACTTATGGTTGAATAAGGAGGATTTTAGAGCCTTGTAATATGGAAAAGAAATCATTTTTATAGAATCTCTAATGATTCTTCCATGAAGCAAGTTTATAATAATTTAAAGATGGTGAAAGAGGTAGTATGTGAGTGGGTAAACAATCATGCTATGAAAAATAAAAAAATACCTAAATGAGGTGGAAGAAGGTATAAAATATCTCTTTGAAAATAATGAGGTATAAGTTCTGTATAAGGAGGAATTCCATACTTTAAAAGAGCTCAAAAACAAAAACAAAAACAAAAACAAGGCACTATTTGACGAGGAGCCAGAGTGGAGGTTTAAGAGAAAAGCTATATCATTAGCTAAAGGTGACAATAACACTAATTTTTTTCACAAGTTTACAAACCATAGAAGGTGTGTAAATAATATATTGGAAATAAGTAATATTGATGGTTGTAGGGTCAAGTCCTTGAAAGAAATAGCTGAAGTTGGTAAAAATCACTTTAAAAATATTTTCGAAGACCCTGAGAGTGCTAACATTGGAAAAATAATGTAAATATTAAGGATTTTTCCTAGCCTAATTGATGGTCAAATGAATATTGAATTGGAAGCAAAAGTCACAAAGGAAGATCCTATATCTTGACTGGTGGACTATTGAATTCTATATTGACTTCTATGATTTGATTGAGGGTGATATTCTCACAATGGTTAAGGGATCTAGACTATTAGGGAAGGTTTTAGGAGCCTTGAATTCCACATTTATATCATTTATCTCCAAATGAAAAAAACCTTGATCCTTTGAATAATGCAGACATATATTACTGTGTAATCTTGTTTATAAATTCATTTATAAAATTATTGATAACATGCTTAAAGGTTGTTTATTAGGAGTAATTTCAAATGAACAATGGGGCTTCCTATTGAATAGGAAAATTCATGATGTTGTGGGAACAATACAAGAAGGAATGTACTCAATCAATACTCAAAACATTTCATATTTTGTGATGAAAATAGACCTTACAAAAGCATATGATAAAGTGATTTATCCATATCTCGTATTGTTGTTACACTAGTTTTGTATGAATTGCAGATTTTTTGTTGGATAATGGGATGTCTGACATCAAACTCTTTTGTTGATATAATAAATGGACCGCCTTTTTGTTTTTAAGTGCCTCAAGGGGTCTCCAACAAAGATGCTCATTATCCCCTTTCCTTTTTTATTAGTTTTTTAAGGGTGAAGTATGTTAATAAAGGATGCAAGGAGGAGAGGGATGATGAAAGGGATACAAATTCTAGATTCAATGGCTATTTCCAATTTTATTTTTGTTGATGATATTATATTTTTTGGTCAAGGATCCATCAAGGAATTGAGAAGCATAAAGGAGATTATGGGCATATATTACAAAGCTACATGTATGGAGGCTAACATGAAGAAGTCATCAATGTTGTTCAATGAGTTGAAAGAGGAGGTGAAAATGTAAGTTATAAATTTGTTTCCTATGAATCATTATGATCTTGATCAAGAACTAAAGTACTTGGGTTTTAAATTAAAACCAAATGACTACATGTATTTTAATTGGATTTGGTTGTTCAAAATTGAAGCTAGAATCTTAGATTGGGTCAACATATGGTTGTCTCATGTTGGAAAATTAATATTGTTCAAGGTTTTTCTAGAGAGTGTTCATGTGTATTGAATTTATATTGCACACATTCCCAAAGGCATTCTAAACAAAATTAGAAAAAAAATGTGTAAGCTTTTTATGGATAGGGAAAAGGAAAAAGGAAGGAATTCCTTTGGTAAAATATAAAAGAGTGGCTACCTCAAAGGAAGCAGGTGGATGGGGTTTGAATAATATCTATACATTTAGCATGGCCCTAGCTACAGAAATCATATGGAGGTTAATCTATAATTAAGGTATATGGGGGAAATGATGAAATTAAAGTACTTAAAAGGAAAGTCTCTAAAGAAAAGTTTAGAATGGAAAGGAAAAGTGTTCAATGAACTTCAATTGTCTAGAAATATTTGGTTTGATCTTTTCCCTTAATTGGAAAATGGATATCTTGGAAAGTAGGAAGGGGAAATAAAGTGAGAATTTGGGAAAATCCTTGGATTGGTTGTAAAGGAAATTATGAGCTATCATAAGCTATACTAACTGACCTACATATTTTAGCCTTATAGGACAATCCATCCTTTTATGTATAGTCCTAATTCTTTTGGTTCAGTCTCCACTCCCTTTGATTTCCTCAAAAACCCTTCTATGGAAGCGCCAACTCCCTTAGCTCCAACCTGTTATTCGTCCCCTTTCAATGCTACTAGCATTCACATGGAGGCTAAGTTTGGACTATCCATGGGTGCCAACATGGATAAGGGGTGCATATCTGACCTTCTCCCTTCTCATGGTGTTTTGGGAGCGGTCTCCTTCGGTAATGATGTGTGGATCGACTCTCATTCTTGCAAGGAGGCTATGCTTGAGATGTCTATGGATGTTGGCAAGAGATCTAGCCCTCTCCCTTATCACAAAAATCTAGGTGGGGCTTCTCTCAGTGATATAGTGAAGAATGCCTCTCATTCTCTTCTCTTAAATTAAATTTTGGTTGAAGAGACTTTGCCTTTATCTATCCTATAGTGTAAGATGTCGTAGATCATGTGTCTTTTTACAATACTAATAGTCTTATGTTCCACTTCAACGATATTGGCCTTGATTAGTGGATCTACATAAATGGATCTTAGTTTCTTGGGAACCTAAGGTAAAATAAAAGTATTTCATTTACCCCTATGCAAAGGGGTTCTTCATTCTTGAGTTTGATCTTGCAAAAGACATGGATTTGATCTTAAACTCAAGACCCTGGTTATGGGGAAATACATGATTATGAATGAAACCTTGGAATCCATCCTTTGATCTAATGATAGACACTCTGTCCTCGACTCTTGTGTGGGTTAGACTTCTAAATTTTCCTTTTCCTTTTTTGGGTTTAGCCTCTCTTTGAGCCATTCACAAATCCCTTGGAAATTTTTATGTCAGAAGTTCAAAATACAAGAATTGAAACACCACAACATATGATCGAATATATGTGAAAATGGATTTCAACAAAGGGTTTCTTTCAGAAATAAAATTGACATCTGAAAATTAATCCTGGACATAAAATATGGATTATGGAAATGTATCCCTCCACTATAGAGCTTGTTTTGAAATAGGGCATCATGCAACGCATTTCCCAAAAGGGACACGACAAATAAGGAAGCACTAATATAAATAAACCTAGAGGGTTGGCACTAAGGAAGAACAAAAATTTACTAGTAAGGAAGATCCACCTAACCTAGACCCACCCAAGGAGGAGCCAAAATTGATTTCAAATAAAATCAAGGAAACACCACCAAAACAAGAACATCGATTACAACAAGGATCGACACCACATGGTACGATGGAAAAGGAATATGATTTTACTCCATATCCGGATCATAAATAAGAGCTCATGCTTAGCCTTCAACCTAAGGAAAAATGGGCAGATCAGGTTGAAGAAGACGAGACTCTAGAACATTTGAACCTCTAGATCAAGAAAAAACAAGATTGGAGGGATTAATAAGGACATCATTAAATGTAAAATAAATTTGGAAGACATTAGTAAAGAAAAAAAACCTCCTTCGATATCATAGCCAAGGGAGGCAAGAAGGAAAACACATAATCCATTTTAGCCATGTATTATGTATTTTATTATGTAAGCAACTTGTCATAATTTACTCATGTATGACATTCCAGGATGTAGTTCTTGTGGAATAATAAATCTCTATATTCGATAGATAAGGAGATGGCAATTTTTCTCAAAATCTAAGGTAGACAAATTTTGTAATCTCATTGTTAGCCTCAGCTACAACCTTTTTGTAATATAAATTTCCCTAGTTACTGTAAAAAAAATGACCTGCATTCTTTGGGGATTTTCTCTCTAGAGGAGGTAGCAAGTGTTGATGGTACAAATGGTTGGTCTTAGGGTTGAAAATCAATAGAAGTCCTAAAGTTACAAGGATGGAAAGTAGAGGAATGGTATCAATATTTGAAATTGTTAAATCATAGTGCTATAGATCTTTCAAATCATGAGGATTTAATCAAATGGTATAAAAATCAGAGCTCGAGGGAGTATAAAACTAGAATTGGTTATTCAATCGAGATGGAATAATCCCATGAAAGAAGAAAATCATGGTGGTGGAAGGTGGTCCCAAAGATATAGATTCCTTTAAAAAAAAAAAATCTACCTCTGGATGACTTTGGATAATATAACATTAACATGGGACAACATCCAAAAAAGGACCTCGCATGGGTTGGGTAGATGTATCATGTGAAAATTTAGTGAGGAATCAATGGATCATGTTTTTGTTACCAAATCTTTTTCTAGATCTATTTGGAATGAAATATTACAAATTTCAAGTGGGAGGAACAAAAGGGATTAGTTGTCCTTGCTATAATTCCTTTATTCACGGATAACTGATAAATATGAAAACTCCTTTGGAGATTTTCCATGTTTTGTAATCTAGGTGGTATGGCTTTCGAGGAAAGACATGATTTTTCAAGGTATTAACATGACCCTTGCACAAGTTTCTCACAAAATAAGGGTCTCCTTTGAGGGGAGCTAGAAACCTCTGAAAGAAAATCATCAAAGAGTTCTAAAAGAACCTAACATTGATTTTGATAAGGCTTGGGGTTTATTTGACAGGGCATGTCAAGGAACCCAAAGTATGTGTGGGGTAGGGGATGTTATTTTATTTGAGTCTACACATTGTATTTCTTTGAAATATGTCATTGGGAAAGGAACAAACAACCAAGTTGAGTTTTATGCATTGTGGGTTCTCGTAAAAACAATGATAGGAAAGGGTTTAAAAACTTGCAGGTATTTGGAGATTCCAATATATTGATGGATTGGTAAAATAATAATTATAGAATTGAAACTATGTTGTTATTCCCAATCATGAATGAAGTTCTGGAGGTTAAAATTATGTTTGATGAACTATATTTTACTCATATTTATCAAGAGTTCAACTTAAAGTTGATTAGTTATGTAAGGAAGCTATATTGTTGTAGGACAAGAACTTAGTTGAGCTAGAATTGAGAGGAAGGACCCAATTCACACTAAAAATGTCACTATATTGATGCAAAAGATTAAAGGAGTGTTAAATATGTGCTTTTTTGTTTGGAATTTGCATTGTTTTACTGTTCTAACCTTAGGGCTATAAATATTTCTTTATGGGAGAAATTTGAAGGATACCCTTATGCAGCCTAGGAAGACTGTAATGTGTAGGTGTAGGAAAGAGAAAGAGACTAATTCAAGATACTATAGAGTCCATGTTTTTTTACCCTTTAAAGAAAATCAATTTTTTATTCCAATTTCACACTTGAAATATCAAATATGAATATTTTTCTTGGAAAAAAAAAATAGTACTATAAATATAATAGTTATGATTATATATTGGGTTCACCCATGTCAGCCAAAACAAAACTATCTATTTAGAGAATATGTACTTTTGGGCATATTATCAGTTTAGGGGAACTGTAGGAATAAGGACACCAAAAAATTGGTTGAAGACATATGGAGATCATTTGTGGTCATTTAAGAGACAAATTCCCTTAATTACATCATTGTCACTTGTCTCTAAGTCCATGAGATATTGTTCACCTTTCTAAGACAAGTCCAAGTGATATACATGCATGCATAGATATGTTGGGTTGTTATATTCTTTGCAGTGATACAACAATCATCCAACTGTCTAGTCGAGGTGGATTGACTAGGAGATAAGTTGACCAGGAATGTTGAAGTTGAAGTGATCGACATAAATTCAAAAGGTTAGACAATAAGAGATCATCAAGAGGTTGATTGAAAACCAAATGAAGATTGACTAGAGGTTGACAGATAGATGATTGGTAAAATGACTAAAGTTGGATGTAATAGAATCTCAAGATTCACAGTATTTTCAACCAATGATCTACGTGGATCTGTAACCATTTTTGGGTGCCATGATTTAGGGGTTTTCCTACTATAAATCCTATAAATAAGGTGCATTGTAATTGTATTAATTTTATGTTCATACTAACATTTAGTAGAAGGTTACTAGTCATATAGATGTAAGTTTAATTGGATGCAAGGTTTTTCTTGTGTAACGCAAGAGATTATGATGGTGATTGTGTCTTAGGTGTATACTAAGGCTATTCATGTAACTCTTTATTCCAAATGAATAAGACAACAAGAGTTCAAGACTCTCAAGGAATGTTGATTTTTCTTTTGGGTTTCTAGGGTAAAATCTCTATGTATTGTGTTTGTCATTTATTTTCTTGTTTAAATTTGTCTTCTCTTTTCTATTAGGTTTAGTGTGGATGTCTATTTCCTAACATATGGTATCGTAGCCAAGTTAAGTCATTCTATTAAGTAGATCTTGGATCTAAGATAAACTCTAGGTCTAGTGAGAGTTGTAAGTCAAATATCCTTAAAGTTGTGCTTGAAAGCATGACAAGTAGTTTGAGGATAGAGATTGAAAAATTAAATGGCCAAAATTTTGAGCTTTGGAAGTTTAAAATTGAATATCTCTTTGTAGATCGGGAAAAATGGGAAGCGATATGACCAAGAAGCATTCTGACGGGTATGTAGAGGGAAGAATGGGAGAAAATTGAGAGTAGGGCAAGGAGTATGACTCAACTCTGTGTTGCATATTTGGTGCTACTGAATGTCTCAAGTGAAGAATTGACCAATAAACTATGGGACAAGTTGGGAAGCTTGTACCAGTTCAAATCCCTGGTAAATTAGTTTTTCCTTCGAAAGAAACTATATCTTTGGAGGATGAGTGAAGGGAGTTTGGTAACTGACATTTGAATGAATTCAATATTGTAATAAGCCAATTATCATTTGTGGATATTAAAATCACTAAGGAGGAGAAATTTATTATCCTATTATGTTATTTTCCAGACTCTTGGGATAGCTTACTCATGGCTATAGGGATTAGGTCAACCACATTAGTGCTAGAAGATGTGGTTGCATCTCTATTGTTAGAAGAAATGAGATGGAAGAACATGGAAGGATCAACCAAATATGCCTTAATGGTGAGAGGTTGATCGACCAATAGAGATAAAGGAAAATTCTCTGATAGAAAGTCTAAGTCGAAGGGTAGATCTAAATCCTCAATTCAGTGGATGGGAAGATGATGGAAACTCTGTAAAGTTGGGAATTATAAAAGGGACTGGAAATCGAAGGTGATGGAAGACAGTACAGTATTCGAGGAGAATCATTCGACTAAGAGAAAGAATACTCGATATAAAGGAGGAAAAGTGTATCTAGAATCAACCAGTACACAGTTGAATCAAGATGTTTGTTTGATTGACTTAGGAGCATCCTTTCATATGAAACCGCACAGAGAATGGTTATGTGAATATGAGAGTATGAAGGGGGAGATGTGTTCTTGGGGGGCGAATCAATAACCAAAATTTTTGGATGGGGAAGATTCTCATTGATACTGCAAGATGGGAGAAGTAGAACCCTTCAAGGTGTGCTAGATATTTTAGGTTTGGAAAGAAACATATTATCTATCAGCAAGATGGGTGATGTAGGTGTGCACACTCTATTTCATAAAGATACATGCAAAATGGTCAAGGGAGCAATGGTCTTAATGAAAGGAGTTCATATTGAAACCCTATACAAGTTGTTAGGGAATGTCGACTCGACTGGATGAAACAACATTGTTGTTCCTGAAATCAACTCGACTTGACACAACTCATGATGAATCAATACAAACTGACTCGAATTTTCTTATTCAAGTTGACCCGACCATGTTATGGCACCAAAGGATAGGCCACATTGGAGAAAAAATACTTTGACCTATGCAAAACAAAGTTATGGTAGTCAATTGAGTTTAGCCCGAGTGGTTTGTGTTGAGGGGTGTTCTCCCCCTACCCAAGTTCAATTCCTGCAAGTGACATGTTGAAATATTAAATGAGCATTCTATTGAAAAATCCTTGAATTTATACAAATTTTGATTCACCCTGGGTACCATCCTCGAAATGAGGGGAAGTCCCCAGTGGGGTTCCTTAGGAATTATTCCAAGGAAAAAAAAGAGAAGGTATGGTCGAAGGTTTTCCTTATTGTAATTTGGAAGTCTATTTTTGTAAGCATTGCATATATGGAAAACAAAATCGGCTTAGGTTCCCATCCAAAGCAATAAGGGAAAATGGGATTATGAATTATACTGGCATGCTTATGACTATACTGATCCCTTCACTTGGTGGATCCATGTATTATGTCTCCTTCATAGACAATTTTTCCAGGAAGACATGAATATATTTTCTGAGGAAGAATCAAAGGTTTTCGAGAAATTCAAAGAGTTTAATTCTCTTGTGGAAAACCATACATATAAGAAGATCAAGGTGATGAGAACTAACAATGGTGGTGAATTTTGGGGAAATAATTTTGAGCATTTCTGCAAGTAGTGTGGCATAGCACACAAAAACACCACACCATATACCCCACACCAAAATGGATTCATTGAGAGAATGAACCAAATGTTGATGGACAAGGCAAGAAGCATGCTCAATGGTGCAGGGATCACATAAGAATTCTAGGAAGAGGCAGTCGACATTGCAAAATATTTGGTAAATAGGACTCCTTAATCGGTGCTAGTGGACTCAAATCTACATTAGGGATGGTTTGGTAAGAAGAGTTTACTTTCACATCTCAAATTATTTGGCTATGATGCATTTGTGCATGTTCCCAAGGAAAAGAGGAGCAAGATGGATAAGAAGGTATTCAAGTGCATTTTCATTGTGTACAAGGAAGGAATGAAATGATATAATATCTAGAATCCTACATTAAGGAAAATAGTGTACAATCGAGATGCGGTCTTTAGGGAAGCCAGAGGAACTTTCGAGTCAAAGAGGTTCAAACAAAGAAATATCCAGGGAAGGTGAGGTTTGAACTAAGGAATGAAGAAGATGATTAATATGAGTTGATTGAATCAGATGAAGAGGTGGAATATCCAACTTCGGTTGTAAGAAGGATTGAATGAGTAAGAAAACCAGTTGAAAGGTATAGTCTACCCGATTTTCATTATGAATTTTTATTAATTGTCATTGACGAGGAGCTCAATTCAGTCAGGGAGGTAGTCGAATCGAAAAAGGGTAAACTATGGAGGGACACCATGGTCGAAGAAATGTAATCCTCTCACAAGAATGAGACATGGGATTTGGTGGAATTACCTAATGCAAGGAAGCTCATTGACAACATGTGGGTATTCAAGAAAAAGTTGAACGCAATAGGTTAAGTCAAAAAATTCAAAGCTCAACTAGTAGCCAAAGGATATTCCCAAGTCGAAGGAGTCAAATTCAGTGAGATTTGTTCCCCTATTGAAAATTTAACTTCCATTCGAGTACTAATGTCTGTGGCTACAACATTTGATATTGAGATAGAGAAAATGGATGTGAAGACAACACTCCTACATGGGGACCTAAAAGAAGAATTCTACATGAAACGACCTGAAGGATTTGAAATAAAGGGAAAGAAAGAGCTAGTATGCAAGTTGAAAAGATCCCTTTATGTTATAAATCAATCACCAAGTATGTTGTACCGGAATTTTGACACACACATCCTTATTTTGGGATTTGTGAGAATCAAGTATGATCACTGTGTATATTCCAAGAAATAAGGCGGTCATTTCGTATATGTAGCATTATATGTCAACAACATGTTGCTGGTTGGAAACAACATGGACACAATAAAGGAGGTGAAGAAGCAACTATCCTCCAAGTTTGACATGAGGATATCGATGCAGTGAACTTCATTATAGGAATGGAGATCATGAGATATCAGAAAGTTAGAAATATTTGATTGAACTAGAGGAAGTTCATTGAAAAAATCTTAATCATTTCAACATGCAGGATTGAAAACTAGTCAAGGTGATAATTCTTATGGGAGCAAGGATCACTGTTGAATAATGTCCAACGATATAGGAAGAAATAGAGGACATGGCATGTGTTCCCTATACATGTGTTGTTGGTAGTATGATGCATGCGGTGGTCTGCATTCGACCAGACATTGCTCATGCAGTGGGAGTATTGAGTAGATACATGTCGATACTTGGTAAAGAGCACTGGACAATTGTCAAGAGAGTGTTCAGGTATTTGTGTGGCACAAAATATTATTTTATATGCTACCAAGGGAATCATGAAGCTAACAATGAATTAAATGTGCATCGCTTTGTCGACGTCGACTGGGATGCAGATCTGGATCAATGAAGGTAAACTAGTGGATATGTGTTCAAGATGTTTGGTGGAGAAATCGGTTAGATGATAAGAGATAGAAGGTTGTAGCCCTGTCGAAAAAAAAAATTTGAATACATGGAAGAAAATCATGGAAGAAAAGAAGAAATATGGTTGCATCGACTATGTTCAAGGATTAGGTTTGAGCAAAGATATATGAATATAAATTGCAATAGTCAAAGAACAATATTTGTAGCAAACAACCCAACATACCATTCCAGGATGAATCATATTAATGTACAATAACATTTCATGAGAGACATGGTGGTAAGAAACAAGGTGTTTTTTAAGAAAGTAGACACTTTGGAAAACATCACAGACTCTTTGAATAAGTTTGTGAGTGTTGTAAAGTTCTCTTGGTGCAGATAAGAAATGGGCATTGTTTCCCTGGGTATGTGAATAGAAGTTCATTTTCTCCTATAACAAAAATGAATACAACACATGGGATAATGTTGGGTTGTTATATTATTTCAAGTGATAGAGAAGTCATTTGATTGCTTAATCGAGGTGGATCAACTGGGAGATAATTCGATCGGGAAATTTGAAGTTGAAGTGATTGAAGAGAAGTCGAAAGGTCAACCAAAAAGAGGTCTTCAGGAGCTCAAGTGACAACTGACCGAAGACTAAATGGAAGTGGACTAGTAGTCGATTGGTAAAACAACTGAAGTCTATTGTAACATAATCTTGAGATTCACAACCAATGATCTGCGTGGATCTGTAACCATTTTTGGGCACCATGATTTAGGGTTTTCCCTGTTGTAAATCTTACAAATAAGGCATATTGTAATTGTATTAAGTTGATGTTCATGGTAATATTTAGAAAAAGGTTATTGGTCATATATATGTAATTTGAATTGGCTGTAGGGTTGTTCTTGTGTAAAGAAAGAGAGTATGATGGTGATTGTGTCTTAGGTGTAGACCAAGGTTAGTCATGTAACTCTTTATTATGAATGAATAAAACAATGAGAGAGAAAGACACTCAAGGAATGTTGGTTTTCCCATTTGGGTTTCTAGGGTAAGATCTCTTTCTACTGTGTTTGTCATTTATTTTCTTGTTTAATTACGTATTATCTTTCCTATTATATTTAGTGTGGATGTATATTTCCTAACAAGATAGAGGTGTAACAACACTAAAAAGTTACTAGAACACTCCCACATGACCACTAGAACATATAGTGTGTGAGCATATCCCTGGATTGGAGTCCATAAAAATATTTTATGGGGAAGTTATCCTTAGATTTTAGAGACTAATTAAGTCACTATGAGACTATTATGTATAAATAATGATTAAATGATGAAAAACTTACAAAGTTAGAGGATGACCTATCACCTAAATAGTTTATTTTTTTGTAATTACCATGTGTTTAATATGGTTACATGCATCAACACCAATAAATGGGCATCTCTAGTTCATAAACCCGGAGTAAGGGTAGAGGACCCAACCAAAATCTATTGGAATTATTTTCATTGATATCAAAGGATTGATGATGTCATTAATGTCACATTGTTGGTTGTGGAGCTTGATTATATTCCTGATTCAGAGGTATTTGTTTTCAGCCGTGTTTACATTTGTAAGCAGGGGCCTCCTCTGTAAGAGTATGAAGCTTGCTGATTGATTCTTGCCTATGCGCAATCTCCCTTCATCATTGATCTTCTGATTTCTGCGACTTCTGCCAGAACAAATACCGGTGGGTTAACCACTTTACTTACTTTATCTTCCTGAAGTTCCCCACTCGAAGTCCATCGAGCGCTTTTCACACCAGTTCTATTTGAAGCCTATATGTGCTCTCCAGCGAACCTTCACGGCTACCACTGCCCTTAGCGGCCTCCTGCCTAGCGGAACTTACTACCACCGATCCACCAACGCTGATCTAGCACACACCAGTCAACCTTACCAACCGGGAGAATAAATCAGACTTAAGCATACCAACGAACAACAGATGCAAATACAGGCTAATGAAATGAAGTCATAAATGTGCGCATAAACCATAGGAAATAAACAAGCATCAGAGAAATATACGCGGAAGACTTTGTATTAACAGAGCATGAATAGCTCATGGGTATTACAATAGCATGTGCCTGAGGCACTGATAACAGACAGAGAAGGATGCTATTCTCTCTTACAGACTCTAAGACAGAATGACTCGAGCTTTGGACAGAAGGGAAGCTAGAAGACTGACTGACTCTCTCACACAAATGACCGATGCCCCAAATGAATTCTTCATCCTCTTTATATAGAGTTATAGAGAGGCGGAGTAATCATGAGGCATCAAACATGAATGGACTAAAGGTCCCTCATGTCGACCACTCAATCTACTTTTATGATTCGGTAGATGTATTCATGCAGGAATCTCTGTCCGATCAGAAAACTTTATTTTAAATCACACCAAAAGTAGAGTACTATAAAAGATTTGTCGGGGTTGTCACACAGGATTCCCTGATCAAATCGATATCCGTGAGGTTATCGTGCAAGATTCCTCCGTCGGATATGACATTAGTAGTACAATCATAGACCTAACAGTAAGATGACTTGGAAATGTGGGTCAATCCGCACCAAAAGTCGGAGAAGTGCTCCGAGTTTCCAAGATTCTTACAGATAGATATGACAACACTATATCTATGACAGATTTGTTTTTGTACAAAGTGGAGATTGTTACGGTAATCCACGGAACCCGGATGACACCATTGTCGGCCATCTAGACATGAATGATTGAGTTTATGACTAAACCCATGGAAAACTTCTTACCATAGTGGGTGATCACTGAAGTGGCGGAAATAGTAAGGATCCCAATGCTGAGTGTACACTTCTCGTACTAATTCTGGATCATGATTATAGCTGTCACTTTGATGGAGTAAAAATTTTGTTTGTATTATCCAAGGATGTTTTTCTCGGACAAACATCATTTTATATTCATCTTCAGAGAGTAAGTCAGAGATAGTATTTAAGGTCCTATTATGGAATAGGAACATCCTTGCAGTTTCTGTTACATCAGGATTTATACCTATTGGATTTAATCCAAACTTTTCCCACCATTCTAATAACCAGTCTGGTTCTTCCCATTCTCTGAAAGAGTGAGTAAAGTTGATCATCAAATAAAAATACTTATATCTACCAGTCCAGAAGCAGATATTGAACCACATAGTTTTATATTGCTGATAATCAATGCCAAATAATTTTTCACTTGGATCTTGATTAGGCTAGTCAGAAAGAGTTCTCATCCTATTTATTTGAAAGCATTCATAAGCCAAGGCTGTAGTCCAACTTCGGATAGAATGATTATACCAGTGTGTATCCACAGATCTTAGTCGGCTAAGATCTCCCATTTCTATGAGTCTTTCTCTGGAGGATATAGTTATGGGCTGGTGTATTTGTCCCAAAATATGTTGGGGAGGGAGAACTGTAATGTTGGTGTTGGTGGAAAACCCTGGTAAACCAACCTCAATCTTTTCTGAAGATCTTAACATCCAAGATGGCTTCCAGTTATTTTTAAAAACTGTCCAATCAGTATTATCATCATAATATTCTGTGACAGGAGCATTTCTTTCATGATCAAATGCTTCTACTATAACCATGCATTTCTTATAATATACAATTTGCATATGAGTATCAGAGATAAAGGGAAACTCAATTCTTTTTGGCGGAATGTTTCCTAATTTTGGCATGGTGACAAAATATCCAGGCTGATTTCCACCATATAAGCAAGAACCATGTGGAACTACAGCTGTCAAGAAAGGAGATCCTAGAATGCAATCAATAGGTAGTTCAGAAATATGAAATCTCATTCCCAGACCATAGTCGTCTAGGAGTAATGTAGCTCTAGGGACTTCATACTGAAAAGTTGTATCTTTATTACCTAATCCTGTAGCAGATCCAAAGCTGGGAGCCCAATATTTTGCAGGAATTAAAGTTTTATTCAACAATTTTATATCTGATCCAGTATCTATAAGTGCTGTTAAAATAAAACTTCTTGACAGATTTCTAACTGGACCTTAATATAGTACTTCTGATACTTAATAGGTAGTACCTGCATTCCTGGCATGCCCTGCATATCTTCAGTGGTTTGTTCTTGTATAAAAGATTCAAAAGGAGCATCCTCAAGAAGAGGAGGAATTGCTTCAAGCTTCTCTTTGATTATTTTAATTTCCTGCCTTGCCCAAGAGTCAGCTGGATAATTTAATTCAATTTCTCCTTGGAATTTCCTTAGTTCTCCTCTGATGTTAGAGACTTCTTTTTTGAGGGAAGATATTTCTTTTGCCAAATCTGTAACAGAGATATTTTGCAACTTAGGTTCTCTGTTATATTTTATATACGTCTTAGTATTTTTATCAAATGATGCATCTAAGAACAGAGGTTGTCTTTTAGGTATTTCATAGCCTTTTCCTTTCTGTTCTGCTTTTATTGTTTTGATGAATGTTTCAAGAAAATAATTTTTCATTTCTCCCTCAGGGAGTCCTTTAATCTGAGCAAGCATCTGAGCTTCCTGGTCTCCTGTATTGCTATACATGCAAACTTTTAACTTTTCTTTTTGTACAGGTTCTGACTCAGTTCCAGTACTATCTTGACTACTAGTACAGATGCAGTAATTTGGATTACTGCAGTTGCAGGACTGATTTATCATAATTTCTTCATCTGAACTTGTTTCCCATTGTGACGTTTCTATATATCAAGAACAACATCCCTCTCTGAAAATATGAACTTCTGGTTTTGGTCTATGAGGATTGTAAGGGCAAGAATTTGTATCGTGGGTTTGTGACCCACATCGATTGCATTGTAGTTTTAAAACTACCTGCTTTTTCTCTTGTGCTTCTTTTTCCCTTTGCTTAGAAATCTTTCCTTTTGTTCTTCTGGAGGTATCATTATCAGGACATTCATGGGCATAATGTCCATTATTTCCATAGATCCAACATTTAATTTGTTGTTTGGCCTCATGCTTGTGGGTTTTGAGTTTTATATCATGAGGCTCAAAATAATGGGTATTAGGAATATATTTATATTTGCCTTTAAACCTCCTACCCTTTTCTTGTTTGATATCTTTGGGTTTTTTCTTCCTTCTAATAGTAGGCTTAGTCAAGTATAGACCATATTGTTCACAAATAGACTTTTGGTCAGGCAGATAGGAAGATTTGGAGACAGAATTCTGGATTTTCATACTAGTGCACAATCCTATCAAGTCTTTTGTAATAATAGAATAAATTTCTCCCCAAGTATATGTTTCATAAGGGAGTTTAAAAGTATCTTCCGATTTTAAGTACTCCACTGATTTGCTGGGAAGAGCAACTAGATATAACTGTTTCCATAGTAGATTTTTGCTGTCTTTTACCTCAAAAATTCTTTGGGTCCATTCTTTATGAAATTGTTCATACTCTGACATCTTTCTACATTTCATGTTCATCAGAACAATTTCATGCTTATCAGCGATTTCTGTTTCTGTCCCACACCAATGTTCAAGTATTAAAGTGGTGAGGGCTCCTATCATATTATTCATAGCATTCCCATCAGCATAGTATACTATATCTCCTTCTTCATCCTTCAAGACTTCTGCTTCCATTTTACTGATCATGAGAGGAGAGGACACAACTTCCCACCATTTGCTAAGTGTTCCAGTAAAACATTGAATAATTGTCTTGCATGCTTCTACCTCACTTTTACCTTTCATGCACATAATCTTGTAAGAAACATACATACGGTCAAGCATCTGTCTGATCTGAGCAACAGACAGATTATCAATGTTCCACTCCTGGAACTAGTCATCGGCAAAGGTTTGAGATTCTGGAAGCTTTCCTTTTCCTATAAGGTCAGGAGTTGCTGGTCTTGAGGAATAGGGTGGAATATTTTCAAAAGAAGGTCTTCTGACAGTAACTAGAGAATGAAAGTCTTCTGAATCTTTCTTAGAAGTTTCTGGTTCATCTTTTTCAGGGGGAAAGAACAAGGGAAACTTTTTTGTTGTTTCTTTCTCCTTGGGTTTATATACAGGGGATAGGATGGACATAGGAGGACTGTGAAGAAGAAATGAAGGAGGAATAGGTTTATCTATTCTCTTTGGGTTTTTGAGTTCTGATAAGGACTTTCCTAATTCTGATAGGGCAGTTTCAAGTCCTTCCATTATCTCTTCATGATTTCTACTAGATTCTCTTTCTCTGTAAGAGATTTCTAGGAGAGTGGAGTCAACTTTGTCATTGACATTTATGACTTTTTCCTGGATCTGATTTACTGAGTGGACTATAGTATTTGTAGATACTTGCAGATCCATGATTTGTTCTTTCTTAGCATAGTCATTTGTTATATATATCTGAGTAGCCATGCCTCTTAAAGCAGTGTTAGTCCATTTTAATTGTTTTGAAATTGATTGGACTCTTTTATCTATGCCGGATAATTGATTGGCTTCATCAGATAATAAAGGAATAGCTCGAGCTTGCTTGGAGCTATCTTCCAAAATAATTCCTTTAAAAGGAGGAAAAGTAGTATTTGTCTCAACAAAACTTCCATCTATACTTTTCCATTGATGTCTAGGAGACTCAGAACTTTCTCCTACCATTTGGACTATCGGGGCTATATATAATTTTCTCCATTCAAAGAAGGAGACCCAACAATTTTCTTTGAGCATATATTCTTTCCATAGTTTTGAAAATCTTTGTTTTTCTTTTTCTTGGGTACTGTAGTCAAATTCCTGGGATTCAGGATTTGTGAACAAGTCCCAATTTGTCATTTTCTTGATCCATTCTTCAGGCAAAGATCCCTTTTCACAGCCAGTCATAACCGTGAGATATTTTTGGATTTCTTCTACAGAGGGTCTTTTTATGTTATTTGGCAAAGGATTTGAGAATCGGCATTCTGGTATAACTATATCACATTGTTCTATGTATCCTAGGCCATACTTGGGAGAGTTTGGTGTTCTCATTCCTCTGTAAATTTCTTTAATCCGGGGATCTAAGGATTTGATTGAAGGCATATAATGAATCATTAAGCAGGAAAGATGCTCTGAAGTAGATACAGATGATTCTATAGTATTGAATACCAATCTAACAGGAGTAGAAGAATCCATACTAGGTATTACTATCTTTACACAGAAAAGGAGGGCTTTTAGTCTTATGTCCTTTAATACAAAAGGATTAGACAGGCTCCTGGCCTACTCCTCAGGTAAAGACTAGTAAACTGTTTAGCGAGTCGCAGTAGTGGAAACTGTGCCTTTAAACAGCCCGAGACTACTGATATGACTCTTGATTTGAACAAACTAAAACAAACGACTTGACACAAAATAAGAGAGAATAGCTTTAACAGATCAGGATGAGTCTGTTATCATACCCGGGGTGAAAATGAGGTCATGGCTCTGATACCATTTGTAAGCAGGGGCCTCCTCTGTAAGAGTATGAATCTTGCTGATTGATTCTTGCCTATGCACAATCTCCCTTCATCATTGATCTTCTGATTTCTGCGACTTCTGCCAGAACGAATACCGGCGGGTTAACCGCTTTACTTACTTTATCTTCTTGAAGTTCCCCACTCGAAGTCCATCAAGCGCTTTTCACACCAGTTCTATTTGAAGCCTATATGTGCTCTCCAGCGAACCTTCATGGCTACCCACCCCAGAAGAATGTACCCTTGTAAATGTATATTGTAATTTCATTGTAAATCCGGACTGTTCATTATAAGGTCGCAGATCTGACGGTAGAAGTTATGTTAGGGTTTTTTTCCCTAGAAGTAAACCCTCTTTTATGAGGGAAATGTATTGTGGCTATGCATCATTGTGAATATTGTATTCTAAGAGAGGATACTGTGAGAGAAATAAGAGGAAGTTACAATGGGTGTGTTGTAGGTTGTATCCCTTCATTTGCTAGATAATAATAAAGGAAGGATCTGGCAATTTCTCTGGTGGACGTAGCCCACACTGGGTGAACCACGTATATCTGTGTCTCTATTGTATTGTGTATCTTATGTGTTTTATTTCCACATTTTTTTATTTTATTTCTCTGCGATCCTATTTTTCTAACAACTGGTATCAGAGCGAAAGGTAACTCGTAGGAAAAGAGGGTTCCTGGTTTGAGTGGGAGTAATGGAGGAATATGGAAAGTTTAGGGTCGAGAAATTTAACGACCAAAACTACCATTTATGGAAGATGTAGATGGAATATTATTTATATCAGAAGGATCTATTCCTACCATTGGGCGGAATAACAAATAAGTCGACGGCTATGAAGGATGAAGAATGGGAGATTCTTGACATAAAGGCTCTAGGAACGATACGGCTGAGCCTAGCAGCGTTGATCGCTTTCAATATTTTGAAAGAAAAGACAACGAAGGATTTGATGGATGCATTGGCTAAATTGTATGAAAAAACCTCGGCATCCAATAAGGTATTTCTAATGAAGAGATTATTTAATATGAAGATGTTAGAAGGTGGGTCTGTTGCAGATCATTTAAATGAATTTAATACGATTACTAATCAACTAAGTTTTATAAAAGTGGAATTTGATGATGAGGTTAGGGCTCTTCTAATCTTGTGCTCATTGCCAGAAAGATGGAATGGATTGGTCATGGCTGTAAGTAACTCTGTCTCTGGTTCAAATACTTTAAAATTTGATGATGTTGTTGGTGTTATCCTTAGTGAGGAAATGCGACACAAAATCACAGGTAAGACATCAGGTAATGTGTTGAACATGGAGAACAAGGGAAGATAAAAGGATAGAGGAAAGGGCTCAGGGAACCGCGAGAATTCTAGGAAGGGAAGATCCAAATCTAGACTTGGAAAGATAGAGTGATAGAATTGTGGGAAGAAAGGACATCTGAAGAAACACTGCAGAGCTCCAAAGAAACAAAGAGATGGACAACAAGAGAAAAATCAGGAAGCAAATGTAACAGGTGATGTGTTACAAGATGCTTTGATTCTTTCTGTAGATAATATTTTCGAGTCTTGGGTGGTAGATTCAGGGGTTTCATTTCATGCCACACCACATAGGAAACATTTTCTAGATTATGTTCAAGGTGATTTTGGACAAGTTCATTTGGGTGATGATGCACTATGCAAAATTGTTGGAATGGGAAAGGTAAAAATAAACCAAAGCAATGGAAACCAATGGTTGTTGAAAGAGGTAAGACATTTTCCAGATCTAAGGAAAAATCTAATTTCAACAGGAAAGTTGGTAAGTGAAGGTTTTATATCCATATTTACAGATAAGGTGTGGAAGGTCACCAAAGGATCATTGGTGATAGCAAAAGGAGAGAAGGTAGGTACATTATATTTATGTACTAGTAATATTGATTGTTGGCACAGGGGTAGACCTAGGGTTCAACGCTACAACAATGCACCAAAGAAACCCTAACTACCAGCCCTTTCGACAACACCTGCAAAGAAGATGAAGTCTCACCCGAGGTAGAGGCAGGGGTGGTTGCAGGAATCAATTGTTTGCAACCTTAGCTAGGACACAGATCTATGATTATAATACTTAATAGAGAACTTAGCACCGTTATTTAGTAATTATTTAACCAATATCTACCCTGCAGAGAAAACAGAGCATCACAGCATTCACCCTGATCTAAAGTATTTAAGCACTTAGCATAAAGAACTGGATCAGATCTAGCAGATTCAAGCACTAAGCACATTCACTTATATCAGATCTAACATCCAGATTCATCATAAGAACAAAGCATAAATAGATCTATATATCTATCTATATCAACCACTTAGAAAATAACACATAGATACATCAAAACATCACACAGAGTAGAATAACAAAGTATTTACGTGGTTCACCCCCACCCTGGGGCTATGCCCACCAACTCTTCTTCTTTATTAGCTTCAATCAGTCATCTACATGCACAAAGCCACAAAAACCATACTCCACATAGGACATGAGATCTGCGCACACCTCGCTAGATCCTCCTTCCCTGAGCTAGGTCTAGCACAAATCCTTTCACAGTTTGTTACAACCCCTTGCACTTAGCTCTACAATTTCTTACAATATGCACAAAGCATCTACAAATCATACTTGCACTTGACACTTAGCTTATCGTCCATACATCCCATAGATTCCCATTTTATCTCCTTCCTTACATTGCCTAGACATCTATTTATACTTTACAAAATAGGCCTAAACATGGGTAAACCCATGGGCCGACATCCCATACCCATTACATATTCCCAAATCCCAAAAAGGACCCAAAAAGAGGCCGAGATCCCACGATCTCTACTTCATCTTGCGCTCTGTCTTTGATAGGCTGTCGAAGTCCCAAAATAGGTCAACATGACCAAGAATCTCCCAAAACTTGGTCAAGGGTCAACAGGGCCCCAACACTCACCTATGACTTGTTCCGAGTCACTCTGGTCTGACTAATTCTGCTTCGAACGCCTCAAGCTTGCCTCGAGATGCTTCGACTTGCTGCTATGATACAACCTCCTACTCAGTGAACTCTTGGATGACTACATCATTAATAGGTCCCTCTAGACGTTGTTCAGTTGTAGTGGCAACCTGCTCTAGTTCTTCTCCTTGGCCTTCTACCTCTGTAAACACTTGATAGGCCTTGTCTTGTACGGGTTGGAGCCTCTAAGTTACTTCCATAACTCTACTCTATATAGTATGGATTTTTTGTTGTGCGGTGCGTTGCTCTTGGGAGCGCTTCATTCTTTCCACAACTTATAGGGAATTCAGCTGCGCCTGTATCTTTTTGGCTTGATACTTCGCCTCTTGGAGTTGTGACTCCAGTGCCTTCAATTATGGGTTCTCCATGAGTTGTTCATAGGTCTGGGCACTGCGATTGGTAAGTTGCTTACATTCCAAGGTAAGAGCCTTTAGCCTTTCAACTGTGCTCCAGGCGGTTTCTTCTCTTTGGTCTCTTACATCTTGTGGGGTCTTAGGTATAGTGTGTAGCTACAAATATGTTATGCGTTGTTGTAGCCACTGGATGGCTTCTACAAGCTGGTTCACCTTCTTTGTAACTCAGTTTTCTGCCTTGATTTCTACAAATGTCACAGAGTGAAGTTATTTGTTGACCACTTCTTTTACTTCGAGTTGCTTTGCGAGCAACTGTTCATTTTCTTGTTGTAGATGTGCTTTTTCTTCATCAAAATTTGCTTGGAGAGCAATTTTTTCCTTTTCTGCAGCACTGCGTTGCTCTACGAGTATTCCTTGTAATTGTGTCAAAGCTTGGGTGGCTTGCTGTGTTTCTTCCTGTCCTCGTTGAAGGTGAGCTTCGACTGTATTGGCTAGGTAGTGGAGTTGAGAAGGCTCATCTCCCCATTCTGGCTCTCTCAGTGCAGTGGACACTGCGCGACTTGAATGTAGGGCCTGTTTTTCCCCTCAGAGTTCAGTCTCAATTTGATCATACATCTCCTCTTTCTTTTCTTCTTGTTTCTCTGCTATTTCCAGTGAAGCATCTTGGGCTTCTATGAGGAAGTCGAAGTCATCGGAGGTGAGAACGGTCTGCATCTTGGTCATGGTGGCCTTTGATTTCTTTCGGGAGGAAGGTTTTGGAGGTGAACCTTTCCTCTTCTTCAGGGGATCGACCTCGTCTCCTTGCTTCTGTTTGACTTCTTTGTCATTCAACTCTTCACCATCACCTCCTTGCTCTGGTGATATGGAAGCAATCTTTATGGATGCATTGTCTATCTCTTGGACCTCTTCAATCTTCTTTGTTCTGCTAGGTCTAGGTGTATCCTATGCAGTTTCTAGGTTGTCGATGTCAGATATCTTCACAGGGTCTGCTAGAATAAGGAGGTCCACCGACTAGTCCTTTGTGATCTTCTCCAAGTCCTCCTTCGTCAGCTTATAGTAGGATTGAAGTTGTTGTTGTATTCACCGACGCGTGTTGTGATGTAAATAAAATGCCAATCCGCGTTGAACTTCATCAAAGGCCAGAACCGGTGTAGAGTATTCGGGGTCATGCGAGGCTCCGACTGTATGGCTATATTCAACTAATTGTAGTAGGTATGAAAAATAGCATTTGACTGCCACTGTTTATTCATGTTGCTTGAGTACCACAGTATACTGAACTTTGCGGCCAACGGTTCAAAAGGATCGATGTTCGAGAAGGTTGTACCTTCCAGCATCTCCCAGGCAATAAAATATATAAGGATGAAGAGCCAGCTGAAATGAAATTCATATCCTTGATCTTGTGCTTCTCTGTAGTTGAGTTCCAACTGGTTCACCAGGTACTTCACCCAGTTCATCTGAAGGCCTTTCGCGTACTTCCCTGTGAGTTTGACTACAAAACTAGTGACTTGGGTAGGTCGGTTCTTTCGTACTAAATTCCCTACAATCAATTGACAGGCAAGGCACACTACGCCAATCTTGATAGAAGATACCTTGTAGCCTCGCGTTCCCTTCTTGACATCGCCATAAGTATCCTTGATATTTTGTGCTAGAGCATGATCCATGGATTTTTCGGGTTAAAAATTCTGTGGATCGGGTCCTTGCATACTCAGGCTCGTGATCCGATTGATCAATGTTGGATCAACTGTTATACGACAGTTTAGCCACAAATAACTGCCATGGTAACAAGACAACAATAACTTGACACATGCATTCACCTCCTGGTGTCGTCCAAACTGAGGAATCTTCATGACGTTTAATAGGGTGGACTGCGCGAGGTTCATAGTCCACGACTGGGGGATTATATTCAAATTCTGCCCCTTAGTTATGGTTAGGTACTTATGTGGGGTGAGAATGTTATAGACTTTTTGATCTCCAAGGTTGAAGTCGCTAAACTTCAACGCTACAATCTTATCTTGTTCTGCTCGAATTGCGCATATCCCCTTCGAGAGGTACGCTGTAACCAAGGTGTATTCGAAATCTCTGGGCACACTGTCTCCATTTACTATGTCACTCAGAGGTGGAATATAGGTGGGTAATATACTCGGGATCAATTTGGCATTTTCTAGATCATCCCTGTGTTTGGTTTATTTTTCATCTGATGGTCGGGATGGTCCAACTCCGTGAGCAGTGGATGGAGAGGATGGAAGTCCTCTCGTCAATGATGCTTGTACACCTGTAGACATTGACCTGACTCTTTCAGTCATGAGGTCGATCAAAACTTCTTCAACAACTTTCTCTGTAGCGCTCAACTCGTCCAACATACACACTCGAGGTTAAAAATCTCAGGTTTGGAGGGTAACATAGACACTGCAATAGGATAGAGGGAATAACGCAATGACCACTGTGTAAAATCAACAAATCTGCGAGCTCAAATTCGCGATTGGAAAAAGTGTTCTCGGTGCCTGGTGCGATGGGATAAATAGGTAACTTGGTAACGGGTCGCTGGCAAAGGGTATGAAGCCTTCATTAACTCTGTTTTGTTCATTATGGTGTGGTCCCAATGGTCGGATGGCGAGATTTTTGTCCATAAATTTCTTTCTGCCCATTCGACACGTTGGTCTAACGGTTATAATCTCCCCAATGACTATATTTCTTCATCATGGTGAAGTGCCATGTGTCGCTGTTCTGATATCCCGACGAAGCTCCAATTTTGAAAATTTTCCTTCGACGAGGTTCCTTTTGGAACCTTCTGAAACTTTTCGATCTTATCTCTCTTCTTACTTAGCTTTCTAGCCCGCTTCCTAGTGAGCTTCATCTCAGCATGCCTTTTTCCATTCCGATTCGTATCTTCTTTTGGCATAGTTACTTCGCGATGTTGAGATTATTTCCTAATATTCGAGGGTGATCCTTCTTTTTTATCTGGAATAGGTACTTCAATATTCTGTGGGTCGTCTAGTGTTCTTGCAACTTCGACAGCCGGGTCTCTGGTGCTAAATAGCTTCGATCTGTTCCTTTGTTCTTCAATCAAGTGTGCGATCCTTCTAGTCATGAATTCTTTTAACTCTTGCTTCTTCTACTCTAAAGCTTCTTCTTCTTCTTGCCTTCTGGCCTGATCTCTTTCAATCCAACGTTTTCTTAATAACATGGTAAATGGGGCACTGTTCTCAATAAATCTAATAATATCAAAATCTTCCTCCGTCGAAGTTCCATTGGCATTCATAGGTATCTGGGTGAGCTTTCCACATAGGTTTATCAACTTTCCTTTGAATATTCCTATTCCTCCTAAGGAAAGAATCATAGCAGGCCTCTCTATAGCTTCCCAAGTTCTCTCTGTCATGGTATTCACCTGTGTTTCCTCATATATAACACAGTCAATGTCGAAGTATCTTATTCTTGTTTCAAGGCATTCCTTTTCTTTGAAGATATCTGATAATACAACATGTCGGTGGTCTGTCAAGGTTTCTTTCATATGTAGCAATATTTTTTCTGATTCTTTCTGGGGTTCTGCCATAATCTTAGTTTTTGTATCTACCTTAGGGTTTTCTTGTCTCATGTTCATTCTTCAAGCTTAGCGATCATTCTAGGGAAATCCAATGCTTCATGGTTCATATATTTACAACTAAGACAACTAGGTATTCTCCCATGGCATTCCTTAGCAAGATGTCCCAGTTTTCTGCAATTGTAACAGAGGGTTAATGCTCTCTTTCTTTTAAATGATCCCCATCCTTTCATGTACTGTGTGCTAGGATCATGGTAGCTAACCTGCAAACATTTGTTTCTAGGGTCCTGCATACACTTATTAGTCCAAACATTCTTTCTCTGCATAGGTATAACATATTTTTCACTATTCGTATCAGATCTACTCATATCAAATCTTCTTTCATCTATTAATACCCTAGTTTTCAAGCTAAGATAGAATCTATCAAACATACCTATATCCATACTGTCGAAACAAAAATTTCCACTTATCTTACTTCTATAGAGCACAAATCTTTCAGATCTTACCTCTTTTAATAAAAAAGTCTCACTTTTACCTTTCTCAAAGCACGAATCTTTCAGATCTTACCTTTTTTTCTTCAGATCAGACTTCTTTTCCTTAGCACAGAGCTTGTCAAACTACGTAGAGTACCACACACTAGAGAAACAGATCTACACATAGAGATTCCACAATGTCAGGTTGGATCTTTGCACAAAGCTTCTTCTTCTTGAGTTCCCAGCAATCCAAGTTTCAAGTCTCGGCAACGGAACCATTTGTTGGCACAGAGGTAGACTCGGGGTTCAACGCTAGAACATCACACCAACAAAACCCTAACTACCGACCCTTTCGGCAACACCTACAAAGCAGATGAAGTCTCACCCAAGGTAGAGGCAGGGGTGGTTGCAGGACTCAGGTGTTTGCAACCTTAGCTAGGACATGGATTTGTGATTATAATACTTAATAGAGCACTTAGCACCATTAGTTCGTCATTATTTAACCAATATCTACCCCGCAGAGAAAACAGAGCATCACAACATTCACCCTGATCTAAAGTATTTAGGAACTTAGCATAAAGAACTGGATCAGATCTGGCAGATTCAAGCACTAATCACATTCACTTATATCACATCTAACATCCAGATTCATCATAAGCACAAAGCATAAACATATCTATCTATCTATCTATATCAAGCACTTAGAAAATAACACATAGATACATCAAAACATCGCACAGAGAAGAATAACACAGTATTTACATGGTTCACCCCCACCCTGGGGCTATGTCCACCAAATCTTGTTCTTTATTAGATTCAATTAGTCATCTACATGCGCAGAGCCACAAAAACCCTACTCCACATAGGACAGGAGATCTGTGCGCACCTCGCTAGATCCTCCTTCCTCGAGCTAGGTCTAGCACAAAGCCTTTCATAGTCTGTTACAACCCCTTGCACTCAGCTCTACAATTTCTTACAATATGCACAAAGCATCTACAAATCATACTTGCACTTGGCACTTATCTTATCAGCCTTACATCACATAGATTCCCATTTTCTCTCCTTCCTTACATTGCCTAGACATCTATTTATACTTTACAAAATAGGCCTAAATATGGGTAAACCCATGGGCTAACATCCCATACCCATTACATATTCCCAAATCCCAAAAAGGACCCAAAAAAGGGTTGAGATCCCACGATCTCTGCTTCATCTTGCGCTCCATCTTTGACAGGTTGTCGAAGTCCCAAAATATGTCAACATGACCAAGAATCTCCCAAAACTTGGTCAAGGGCCAACACTGACTCTTTTGTATCTTTAGCTTCTACAGGAGTGGATACAACATTGTGGCATCATAGGCTTGGAAACATGAGTGAGAAGGGGATGCAGATAATTAACAAAAGAGATTTTCTTCCAGATCTTAAACAAATTGATTTGGACTTCTGTGAGCATTGTGTTTATGGAAAACATAAGAGAGTCAGATTTCTCAGAGTCGGAAAAGAAAAGAAGAGTGAAAGGTTAGAGCTTGTGCATATAGATGTATGGGGACCATCTCAGGTATCATCTCTTGTCGTCTCTCGTTATTATGTTACTTTTATTGATGATGCAACTAGAAAAACTTGGGTTTATTGCATTTGACAAAAATATGATGTTTTTGATACTTTTAAGAAATGGAAAGCTTTGGTTGAGAATCAGATAGGAAAAAGGT
Source organism: Picea mariana (assembly GCA_032191745.1). Taxonomy (NCBI): domain Eukaryota; kingdom Viridiplantae; phylum Streptophyta; class Pinopsida; order Pinales; family Pinaceae; genus Picea; species Picea mariana. Next base: position 422,797 of record JASDQU010099760.1, on the reverse strand, counting down.
TGAAGTGTCTCAGATTAGATAATGGAGGTGAATATTGCAGCAAGGAGTTTGATTATTACTGTTCATACCATGGGATTCGTAGAGAGAAGACAGTTCCAAGAACACCACAAGAAATTGATGTGTCGGAAAGGATGAACATGACAATCATGGAGCGTGCAAGGAGTATGAGATTGCATGTTGATTTTCCCTTACAGTTTTGGGAAGATGTTGTAGATATTGTTGTTTACTTAATAAAAAAAGGACCTTCAAGCTCTTTGGATGGTAGAATTCCAGAGGAGGCATGGACAGGTAAAAAGGTAAACTATTCTTTTTTGAAGACTTTTGGATGCGAAGAATTTTTCCATATTGATAAAGTAAATAGAACAAAGCTTGAGGCAAAATCCAAGAAGTGTACCTTTATTGGATACGGTGTTAATGATTTTGGTTATTGCTTATGGGATTATGAAAATAAAAAAAAATCATTAGGAGTAGAGATGTCATATTCAGTAAGAAGGTCATGTACAAAGATTAGTTGCAGGGAAAGAAACAGGAAAAGGAAAAACCAGAATACATAGTGCTTGATGAGATCACTGAAAATAAATTCGAAAGGAACCAAAAAATCAAAATGTACAACAACAAGAACAACAATTACCTCAAACTCCTGCAACTATTGTTAGAAGATCTACCAGGTTAAGTAGACCCCCTGAACGATACTCTCCTTCATTGTATTATTTATTGTTGATTGATTTTGGTGAACTAGAATGTTATGAAGAGGCAATGCAGGTAGAAACCAAAAAGAAGTGGGAGCAAGGCATGAAAGAGGAAATTGAATCCTTGGTAAATAACCAGACTTGGGACTTGGTTCAGTTGCCTACAGGAAAAAGATCATTACAGAATAAATGGGTTTACAAGTTGAAGGAAGAAGATGGAGGAAAATGGCGGTACAAGGCTAGACTTGTTGTAAAGGGGTTTGCACAAAAGAAAGGTATAGATTTTGATGAAATATTTTCTCCTCTTGTTAAAATGAATTCAATTAGGACTATTTTGAGTCTTGTGGTAAAGAACATTTGCATATTGAACAATTAGATGTAGAAACAACTTTTCTCCATGGGGATTTGGAGGAAGATATTTATATGCAGTAGTCGCAGGGTTATGAGGTCAAAGGGAAGGATGATTTGGTATGTAGGTTGAAGAAGAGCTTGTATGGCCTAAAGCAAGCTCCAAGGCAATGGTATTTGAAGTTTGACAGGTTTATGACATAACAGGGTTATAGTAGATGTCATTTTGATCACTGTGTTTATTTTAAAAAGCTAGAAAATGGAAGCTATATTATATTGCTATTGTATGTAGATGACATGCTTGTTGCAGGGTCTAATATGTAGGATATAAATGTGCTCAATAAAAAATCATCTAATTCATTTGCGATGAAGGATTTGGGTGTTGCAAAGAAAATCCTTGGTATGAGAATAAAAAGAGACAAGAAAAATTGCAAATTGACATTGTCTCAGGGTGAGTACATAGAGAAGGTGTTGGAGAGGTTTAGAATGTAGAATGAAAAACCAATTAGTACACCTTTGGCTAACCATTTCAAATTAACTAAGGAAATGTGTCCTAAGACATGGGAGGAGATAGAATACATGTCTAGGGTCCCTTATTCATTAGCAGTTGGCAGCTTGATGTATGCGATGGTTTGCACAAGACCAAATATTGCACATGTAGTGGGATTTGTGAGTAGGTATATGAACAATCTAGGTAAAGAACATTGGGAGGCAGTAAAGTGGATTCTCAGGTATTTGAGAGGTACTAATACTCATGCATTATGTTTTGGAGGTTCTGACACTTTTCTACATGTTAGGATATTTAGACACTTAGGAGTTAGTTAAGATCTACTTGGTCTAATATGTCGTTAGGTAAATGTGTGTTTCTTAGTGTGTTTCTTTAGTATGCATTTGTAGTTAGGAAATCTGACGGTCACGATATGTTCCTGACATAGAGTGATCCGACGGTTCATACTCTCCTCGATCTTAACAGCCATTGATCTGTGGCTTAGCACCCGATTGGTCCATGATCTTTATTTAAAGAGCATGGAGGGTCATTTGCCGATGATCGATTGTGAGAAACTCTCTTGTAAAATCTCTCTGTAATATTTTTCTTTGCATTAATAAACTGCTCCAAGTGGCCGCGTTGGCTAGGGCCGTGGATGTTTCCCCATAGGGGTTTTACCATGTGAAAAAATCGGTGTGTTGATCTTTGATCTGGTTATGTGAGTGGTTACTAAAGGTGTTCATCCTCTGTTGGAATACATGTGTTGTCGAACATGGTATCAGAGCCTGTTTGAAGATCCGCTCCTGTTGAAGATCGAGATCATGAAGCCGAGTTACCTCATCTTCAGTTTCTATTATTTTCATACATTTATGGGCTGAGAGGACTGTTCCATTGTGTCTGGAGCACTCGTTTCAATCAGGAACACTTTTTGTTTCACTCAAAAAGGTTTCCGTTTTCCCAACATACAACCATTACAGTCAGATCCGGAGGTATAAAGCTTGAATACGCATTTTTTTAAATTTTTGCAGAGTAGTATTTTGGTTTTGTTTTATTTATTTCCAGGTTGCTACTCTTTTAGATCTGCGTATGCTCTTTGCCCCGCGCCCTGCGTGATCTCAGAAAATCAGAAATAGATAGGAAAAGGTTCATTTTCCGGGTAAGTAGACCGAGATCTAACCCTTGTTGTCATCGAGAAGAAATTTTTTTTTCTTGTGTGAAAAGAGTTTTTTTTTAGCACGCTCTCCAAGGCCATCTTCAACAACAACAACAACAACAACAACCCCAATCCTCCTTCTGAACATTACAATATGTTTTGCTAGATCATTTAGTTAAAAGTTGCCTTATTAAGTAAGAGGTCTTGAGTTCAAGTCTCTCTTTTGTTACCTTTTTTGAAAATTTTCATGCTAAAATTGTGAAGTGGATTTCACTTCAAGTATAAAAGTGAATCACTATAAGTAGCTTTAATATTTTATTTTAGAGTTATTTATTTTGCATGCAAATTTTCTGTTATAAAGTAACTTCACTGTAAAAGTGATTCCCACTTCTCTTTATAAAAGTGGGTCACTTCATAAAGAAACTTACACAATCACGTGGTCATTGGGTTACCGATTGTGCCTTTTTTTAAAAGGGCATAACTCTAACATTGGAAGTCCTTTTTCAGTGCCGTTTTTTTTTAAAACCGCATAAATTTTCGAGCTCTTTCCATCTAGATCACCATTTTCAGTTTTAAAATCCACATTATCTGCATATTTAATATGGCTTCTACAAGTATAGTCTTGCTTACCAGCAACAACTACTTCCAATGGAAATCTCATATGGAAGATTTATTAAGAAGTAAAGGCTTGTACCGGATTACCTTGGGAAAGGGAAAAACACCCACTAATGCTGATATGAAATCCAAGTGAGATAATAGGAATGATGAAGCACGTGGAATAATCAGAATTTCCATCTCTCATGATTTAAGGTACCACATTCAATATATTGATGACCCCAAAGAAGCTTTGGACATGATTGAATCTGTGTTTGGTAAACTCAATATTATTTGAATACAACAGTTAGAAAATCAAATACTGACCTTGAGTCCAAATGATTTTTCTTGCCTTGGAGACTATCTATCTAGGTTTAAAACACTCAGAATTTTATGTGAAGAATGTAATATAAAGATGGAGGAAGAGCGTTGCATCTATCTTATTCTTTCTAAGCTAGGTAGTGCATATTCTGTGTTTGTATCTACCTTTTATGCCATGAGAGAGGCTCTAGGGGAAGAAGCTTATGAAAAACCCAGTCTTGAGTCCTTTTGTGCTTCTTTGATTCAAGAGGAAGATAATCTTGTACAATTTGGAGTGATCAACACTGCAGGTCCCTCCAACAAACTCTTAGTTGCCCAACAGAAAGATAAACCCAAGTATTCCAAGAAGCAACATTCTCGCTACAACAACAAACAACATAAGGGTCCCAAACCTGCTCAGACAGCTTCAGATCCTACTGGTGAAAAAGGAGAAAAATATAAAAGTAAGAATACTAATAGACATTGCAACTTTTGTGATAAAGATGGTCATGATGAGTCCAAATGTTTCAAGAAGATGGCATCTTTAGAAGCAGCGATGAAGAAGCACAACATCAGTATTGATTCTACTTCTTCTTCTCACGGACATGCACTTTTTGCTTCTGGTTTCTCCTTCAATTCAACTTCTACTACTACTTCTTCTTCTGATGAGTGGCTTATTGATTCATGAACATCTTATCATATGACTAAGGATAAAGCCATATTTTCTGCTCTAAATGAATGTAACACCAAGAAAATATGTGTTGGTGATGATAGATCTCTTAGTGTTGTAGGATCTGGAATAGTTCAAGTAGATAATGGTCATTTCAATGATGCATTATGTGTTCCAAGTCTTTCTTGTAACCTTCTATCAGTATATCAAATCACTCATTTAGGTGAAGGTAAAAGCATTGAGTTTTCACCTCACCAAGTTGTAATCAAGGATCTAAAAGATCCTAAGCATGTTCTTGCAACTGGAATTGTTGATGATATTACCAGGTTGTACAAGTTTGACAACTTTGGGTCATCACCTTTTTCATCAGTTTTTGTTGCTCATAGCGATGACTTGAGAAAACTTTGGCATGAGCAGTTTGGTCATCTAAACTATCACTCATTACAACAACTATGTAATCAACAAATGGTGACTGGTCTTCCTCTTGTTTCATGTAGAGATGGTGTTTGTGCCAGTTGTGTTCTCGACAAACATCATCGGGACAATTTTGATAAACATGCCTCTTGGCACGCCTCGGGTCCTTTGCAGCTTATTCACAGTGATTTGTGTGGTCCACTCTCTTCTCCTTATTTTTCTGGGTGCAAGTATTTCTTAACTTTCATTGATGACTTTTCCAGACGTACTTGGGTTTACTTATTAAAACTCAAGAGTGAAGTTTTTGACAAGTTTTTGGCCTACAAGGCCCTTGTAGAAAAGCAATCTGGACATCAAATTCAAAGGTTAAGAACAGATAATGGAGGTGAATATGTGAACAATAATTTTACAAGCTACTGCACTACACATGGAATCCAAATGCAACAGATTGTTTCATATACACCACAACAAAATGGTGTTGCTGAGAGAAATAATTGTACATTAAAAGAAATGGCTAATTGTATGATCCAATCTAAGGGATTAAATCTAAAGTATTGGGTGAAAGCCATCAACTGTGAAAATTACATAGTAAATTGCACTCCCACAAAGGCTCTTAAAAATATAACACCGGAAGAAGCTTGGACTAAAATTAAACCATATGTAAGTCACTTTCGTGTATTTGGTAGTATAACATGGGTCACATTACTGATGAGAAAAGGAAAGCATTGCAACCTAAAAGTGAGAAGTGTATATTTGTTGGTTATTCTGAAGATGTCAAAGGTTACAGACTTCTTCAATCACATTGTAATGAAATTATTATTAGAAGAGATGCTAAATTTGATGAAAATATTTTGGCCTGCGAGCCTAATTCGACGATTGTGCCTTCTTCGACCTGCGAGCCATATTCAACGTTTGTGCCTTCTTATGATCTGGTTTCTTCTTCAGATGATGATAGTGAGGATGAAAATCCACCTCCATGCTCACCCTCCTCCAGATGAGTCCTTTGAACCTGAACCAATACCAGCTCCACTGCTTCCTAGATGGGTCTGCTCAACACGAGAAGTAGTTGGTGATCTTGTCGGTGATTCTTCAGATCAGCATCGGACACGTTCACAGTTCTAGCGAGCCTGTTCTCTTTTGGCTCAAGTTTCAGAAAATCATGATTCAGAGACATTTGCAGAAGCTTCAGGTCATCCAAACTGGGATATAGAAATGAATGAAGAGTATCATTCTTTAATGGCAAACGATACTTGGGATCTTGTACCTCTTCCAAAAGGAAGAAAACTTGTTAGATGCAAATGGGTCTACAAAATTAAGTATGCATCAGTTGGAAGTGTTGAAAGACACAAGGCTCGGTTAGTTGCCAGAGGATTTTCCCATGTTGAAGGAATTGACTATAATGAAACCTTTGCCCCTGTAGCAAAAATGAATTCCATCTGCCTTGTTCTTGCCCTTGCTGCCTCACATAAATGGGAGGTCCATCAGATGGATGTTAAACCCGCCTTCTTGCACAGAGATTTGCAAGAAGAAATATACATGGAACAACCTCCTGGCTATGTCCAGAATGAATCTAGCCTTGTTTGTCGCCTCAAGAAATCTCTTTATGGTCTCAAGCAAGCTCCCCGAGCTTGGTATGCCAAAATGGATAGCTTTATTATTGCCACTGGATTCTCTAGATGCCATTCTGATCCTAATGTCTATACCAAGAAAGTAGGAAGCCATCTCATAATCCTTTTCCTTTATGTTGATGACCTTATCCTTACTGGTAGTGACTCAAAACTTTTAAACCATGTGAAAACCAGCCTTAAGAAGAAATTTGAAATAACAAACTTAGGTTTTCTGCACTATTTCCTTGGCCTCCAAGTTTTGCAAACCAATGAAGGAATTTTTCTTTCCCAGTCTAAGTATGCTTGTGACCTTCTTCGTCGCTTTCACATGGATGATTGTAAACCAACCCCTTCTCCCTTCTAGTCTATAGTCAAGCTTTCTGCCACCTGTACTTCTCCTGAAGTTGATGCCACCCTGTACTGTCAGTTAGTTGGTAGCCTCTTATACTTGATTCATACCCGTCCTGATCTTTCCTTTGTTGTTGGTCTTGTTGCCTGATATATGCAAACACCCCATGAAAGCAATTGGAAAGTAGCTAAAAGGATACTTCGCTATGTTCGTGGTACAGTTCAGTTCAAGATACATTACAGTTCAGGGGGGACTCCTTTATTGGTTGGTTTCATTGATTTAGATTGGGCCGGCGACCTTGATGATCGAAAATCTACTGCAGGTTATGTTTTCAACCTTGTTTTAGGACTTTTCACTTGGGCCTGTAAGAAACAATAGGCTATTTCACTTTCTTTAGCAGAAGCAGAGTATCGAGCAGTGGTAAATGCAAGTCAGGAAGCCCTATAGCTTCGACAGATCCTTTCAGAGTTTGGATTCCAGCACCAAAATCCGACCAGCCTTTGGTGTGACAATCAAAGTGCCATCAAGCTCGCCAAAGACCCAATTCAACATCAGCGTAGCAAACACATCGAGCTACACATGCACTTAATCAGAAAGCTAAAGTTATTGAAGTGCTCTTTTTCCCTATAGAAGATCAAGTTGCAGACATTTTCACAAAGTCTCTTACAGAAGCAAAGTTTTCCAAACTTCGATCTATGTTAGGAGTTCAGGAAGTTGTCATTAAGGGGGGATAGGCTCTAATGCCTCCTTCCTTCTCCTATTGTGTCACTATTGTAAATCCTTCAATCCTAT
>JASDQU010099760.1:280810-383189 GCA_032191745.1 Picea mariana | reverse complement strand
TAATGGCAAAAGGTAACTCTCTTCTTTGGGGCTGCTCCCCCTGAACATGTGGCACTCAATAATACTTCATCCTTATTTTTGGTCTTTGGGACTTTTTCTTCCTTGGAATCCTTTTCTGTGGCTTCTATCTTCTCTCTCTTCTTCATGTCTAGGATGTATATGTTGTTCGGTCTTCTTGTTTTAGTTGCAACTAATCTTCCTGAGTTATTTTCTCTGATTTTACATTTTCGGGAGTCAAACGTAAGGGTGTATCCTTGATCACACATTTTACTAACACTGAGTAGATTATGCTTCAAGTCTTCAACCAATGGGACTTTTCCTGCTTTTACATTTTCACTTCCAAACTTTACAGTTCCTTTTCCAAGTATTTTGGTAGATGAGTCATCTCCAAATGCAACATTTCCACCCTTTTTCTTCAAGCTGACAAATTTTCTTTGATCTCCAGTCATATGAGATGAGCACCCACCATCTATGAACCATTCATCTTCTTCTTTGCATTCTTTAGTGATCAATGCTATTCGAAATTTTTTATTGTGTGGAATTTCTTTCCTTTTCCATATTGTAGTTGGTATGCAGACTTTTGGCATACGATTATCTTCCTTCATCTCTCTGCAATCTCGTGCTTTGTGACCAAGATTATTGCACTTGTAACATACAATATTTTGATCCATTAATGGGTCAAATGGATTATAATTTCTGTTGACAGGTCTACGAACATTTCCATATCTACTATTTTCACCATTCATGTAGCTTGCATAGTTATTCCTTTCAATGATTCGACAATTGATTGCCTTGTGTCCAAAATTTCCACAAGTATAACAATGTCCAAGAAAGAAATTTTGATACCTGGGTGTAAGTGATATTCTTTGTGGTGTGGTCCATCTGGGTTCACGATCTATTCTTCTTTAGTTTCCTTCATAATGATTGCTTTCATACCTGATGGGAGAGGATCTTCTTGATGTCTCATTCCTTCTGAATTCTAGTCTTCTATCTTGTTGTTCAACTAATTCTGGAATGTTGGTTTCATCATTTTCAACTTCCTTTTCTTGTTTTGTTGTCTTCAAATTGTCATTGTATCCTAGTCTTGTCTTGTCGTTTGGAGATCTTTGACTGCTAAGGATCTCATCTAATTTTTCAATTCTTTTTTCAAACTTCTTCAACTTTTCTGTTGTCAATAGGAGCTCCCCTTTTGTGTGATCCAATTCTACTTTCAGTTTCTCATAATCTTATGATTTTTTCTTCAAGCTATTAATGGTCTTTTCAAGCTTGCAATTATCTTCTTCACAACTACTCAATTCATCTTTTAGTATTATGTTTGTGTTTCTAAGGTTTTTATTTTTAGTTTCAACATACTTCAACTTTTCAAGATTCTCATCTTCTTATTCACTCTCCGCATTGTCTTTATATCCCTAAAAGGAATCAAGGTTGGTTTCTTCATCTGAATCTTCTTCACAAATGATTTCTTCCTCTTTAGAATTCTTGTGATCATCATCCTAGGTTTCTTGGGTTATGAAGAGGACTTCTCCTCCATCATTATCTTCTTCATCACTCTCATCTGAGGAGATGTCATCATCCTTGGAGTAGAAGCTCTTTTTATTGTTGAGACTTCTCTTTTTATAGTAGCAATTTTCAACAATATGTCCTATTCTACCACAGTTAAAGCATTTGAGAGGAGACTTACCTTTGTATCTTCCACTTCCCTTCTGGAACCTTCTTACGAAATTTGTTATTTATTCATCAAGTTTGTTATCCTTGTCTTTTGTATTCTTTATGGCTTTAAAGGCTGCTTCATTGTTTGGCTGGTCACTTTCTGTACCTGTTCTCATTTCATATGCTATAAGAGACCCATGTAATTCACCCATTGTCATTTTGGTTAAGTCCCTAGTTTCTTCAATGGCGGAGACCTTAGCATCATACTTCAAGAGAAGTGATCTCAACACTTTTTGTACAACCAAGGATTCATCGATCTCTTCACCTAATCCTCTAATAGAATTAACAACTTCATCAACTCTAAGAAAATAGGTTGCAATATCTTCCTTTTCATTCATCTTCAAATTTTCAAATTCTTCTCTATCTCGTTGAATCTTGACCTGCATAACTTTTGGATCACCTTCGTAGATGCTCTTGAGTTTTTCCCATACATCCTTAGCAGTGCTACAACCCATCACTTTGCTAGCAATGGTTGGTGCCAATGCTGCTAGAATAACATGTTTGGCTTTTGAATTACAACTCATAAGATTATTCTCATTTGGATCGGTTGGAGCATTATTTGGGATTACATAGCCATTTACAACTAAGTACCAAATGTCTACTCCCAAAGCCATTAGGTAAGTTTTCACTCTATCACTCCAGTATGCATAATTTCTTCCATCAAATTTTTGAATCCCATTTGAAATGAGCTCATGGTCATCCATCTATGCTCAGGATTTTCCTTCCAGTGGTTAAACTGTTCTAAAGGAAACCTGCTCTGATACCAATTGTTGATACTGAGAGGGGGGTGAATCAGTATCAAGTACAATTTAAAACATTTTTCAACTTATACTTAAACCATTAAATTATATCCAATGAGAAATGAACAATAGTATAAGAGTTACACCAATACACCATGCACAATATATGAGAAAAATCAATAGTTATTGTTCAAGGGAAGTAATGACTTCCAAAGGTAGCTACAGTTTCCAAGTGTAAAGGGAGGGATAATCCTCCAAGAGGAAGATACAATCCTCCAATATCAAGATAGAGTTTAACTCTCCATCCTTTCCCCTTCCTTCCGCCCAATAATATACGAGAGATAATAAAACTTCACATTAAATCATCACCATCAACCAACCATCACATAGAACCTGATAATGCTTCCTGAGACTTATTCAATTTCTACAATTATTAAATTCTTGGAATATTCTGATCCTGTAGATAATATTATTCCATTTATTCTCTGAAACTTCTCCAAGTTTCACTCCTTGAATCCTCCCCAAAAAGAAGTTATAGAGAGAATGGTAGACCTTGTTCAATTCTGGTTTATTCAGGAGACCAAACTTGTACAAAATGCCCTGCACTCAATATTTAAAATCAGATTCTGAAACTCACACACAAGAAACTAAAGTCCGTACTCTTTCCAATGCAATTTGTCCCACGCCATTTGGATTCTCGATGAATAATTTATGACTTTTTTACCCGGAACATCTGTTTATTGACTAGCTTCAGGACTGGTCAAAAACCCTATCTTCCACAAAGTGTATATTCATAATTATAGAGAATAAAGAGCTGAAAATTTTACCACAAGTACCTTGATATGTCTTCTCAATTCCATAGCAATTTAAAAATCTGAATCGCTCTAGAAAAAAAGTTATAGAGAAAATGGTAAGATGACCTGAAAATAACATACCTTAGAACACATCACCAAAAGACTTCATCCTCCCTTGAAATCTGACATTCTTTACTTCTGATTTCCTCTCAAATTCGACTTGTGTGTCAAATGAATGTATAATGATATTTATTTATACCATTTATGTCACTTCATTTTAACATTAGGGCCGACCTGACACTTTCTTATTTTGTAATTCTTTTCTTTAATTATCTTCAGGGCCTACATGTACTTCCTTCTTCAATTCACTTTGTCATCTTCAAAAATTCATTTCTCCTCAACCATGAGGATCCATGTGATGTGCCACATACCACCAGAAATAACATGATGTATACTATCCATCCATGGGTGTTTTATATGCATGTGCATTGTCCTTCATGTCCAAATACCTTCATCAATCTTGCAGTCCAAAACCCATGACTAGGGTTGACATCAATGACAACAACCAATATTCCAACATTCATACCATTGTGTATAATTGGTTGTATAGTCATGCAATGTTCCTCTTAGTTATTGATGATTTCCTTGGAAGTGGTCAACTTGGGATTGACCTGACATGGCAGTCAACTGGAGTTTCAACTAAGTGCTCATGGAGAAGAAAAAATTCATGGGAGAACCCCTTTTCCATTGGTGTCAAAAGGGGAGAATTGAAGATAGGGGGATAATTATTTCTATTCCTGGGAGAGTTGCGTATAGGGGGAGAGTTATAGACAAGGAGGTAATTATTTCTATGGACTATGTGTTTCGTTGCAAGATTGTCATCAATGACAAAGGGGGAGATTGTTGGAATTATTGTCATTGATGTTTAAGGATTAATGATGTCATTAATGTCATATTATGACATTAAAATACATATATAATTTCCAAGATTGATTTGTGTGTGTGTGTGTGTGTGTGTGTGTGTGTGTGTGTGTATTTGTACAAGTATGTTAAAAAGGGGTGCATGTGAAAAAGTAAAAAGTGAAATGATGGTTTCAAACCCATGGTTTGGGGTATTTTCCTATGGCATTGGGAATTAATTATTTAATTAAGGGACATGTCCCTTCATGAGTGGTTATGAAAAAATATAAAGAGAGAAATCAATGAGAGAAACTGTGTGTGAGAAAAATGGATTAACAAAGACTGAATTGCGAAATCAGTTTTATGTCATCTTGGCATTTTCATGATTATTTTTTTAAGATATTTTAGAACTCTAAATTTGGAAGATTTGGAGGAGAGATATTGGTGTACATTAGGTAAAAATTATATATATTGGTTCTTTATATTCTCAGAGATATGCACTATGGAAGTTAGGGTTTCTTAATGTTCCTGAAATCAATTTCAAATGGGTCATCTTGGCATTTTCACTATAAAATATTTTCTGAGATGTTTCAGAACTTGAAACTTTGTAGAGATAGAGGAGAGATATTGGTATACTTGTGGTAAAAACTTCAAATTCTTTTTCTCTATACTTTCAGAGATATTCCCTATGGAAGGTATGCTTCCAGAATACTTTTGAAATCAATTTCAAATGGGTCAGCTTGGCACTTTTGCTATAAATTATTTTCTGGGATGTTTCAGACCTTGGAAAATTTCATTTATAGAGGACAAATATTTTTGTGCATGTGGTACAAATTTTCGATGTTGGTTCTCTAAACGTTCAGAGATATTCTCTGTGGAAGTTAGGGTTCCTGAATGTTCCCTAAATCGGTTTCAAACATGTCAGCTTGGAAATTCCACTATAAATTATTTTTCGGGGATGTTTCAAACCTTGAAACTTTTCAGAGACAGAGGAGACATCTTGGTGTACATGTGATAAAAATTGTAAAGGAAGGTTCGCTATAATTTCGGAGATATGCCCTGTGGATTTTAGGGTTTCTGAATTCTCCTAAAATCAATTTCAAATAGGCCATCTTGGAATTTTCACTATAACTTTTTTTATGGGATCTTCAGACTGTGAAAATTTTAGATAACAGAGGATACACATAGAAGTACCTCAGGTAATCATTTCAGAATTAGATTTGCAAAATTGGATATGTGGCATGTTGTGAAAGTTTATTCTTGGGAAGAGGACCAAAACAATAAGATTTGAGAAAATTACCATTTGGAAGTTCAAATTTTGGTCAAACCTAGTAAAGGAAAAAGTAGTGAGAAGACATGGTGAAGGGAAAAGCAGTGAGTAGACCTAATGAAGGAAAAATAAGCAAGAAGACTTGGTGAAGAAAGAAGTAGCAAGTAGAATTGGCGAAGTTTGGTGCAACTCACAGAAATAGATTGGTGTCTCTTGCTAAGTTGGTGCTTAGTTGTGGGGATTGGTGTCTCAAGTAGATTAGTGTCCATGAATATTTATAAGAGTAGGTTGGTGCCACTCATACAAATATATTGGTGTCTCTTGCTAAGTTGGTACTTAGCGGTGGGGATTGGTGTCTACAAATATTTGTAAAAGTAGGTTGGTTCCTACAAATATTTGTACCGGTGGATATTGGTGTCTCCAGTAGGTTGGTTCCTACAAATATTTGGAACAATAGGTTGGTGCCGAAAAAGAATTATAAATATATTTTTTGTGGTTTTATCCCAAAAGGGTTTCCACATAAATATTTTATTCCATGTTCTGCAGTTAATATATCTCATAGGTGATTGTTTTCCTATGGTTGATGAGTGTTTGAAAAATCAACAATTGTCTTATAATGATTCACACCCCCCCCTCTCTCAGTATAAGTGTTTTATAAACATAATCACTCTTCCCTTGAGAATCATCTAGATCTTAAGGAATTAGCACAAGAGGTGCATACTTTGAAAGGTCAACTAAATAAGAAGTAAACATACCTTCATGAAATAGAGGGAATTTTAGAATTATGGGGATCTAAATTGAAGAATCGAGAAAAGAGGTCTTCAACATAAAAACACCCTAGTTGAGAGGATCCACTTAAATGTCGAAAGTCAAGATAGGATTTAAGGAATCATAACACACTTTCCTTCAATGGTTATGTAAAAAGAGGGAATGAAGTAGAAGCATGGTTGGCCAACATAAAGGGGCATATGTTGTTGTATGACTTCAAATCCTTAGAGAAGACCAAGTTTTGAATTTATTGGTTAACAAATGATGCAAATATTTGGTGGAACCACCTGAAGAAGTAAGAGAAAGTTGATGAGGAACATCTGGAATGAAATACTTTTAAGGACACCTTTGAAAAAAGTACTTAGGTGAAATGTATTTCCGAGGAAAAGAAGATGAATATTAAGAACTTGAGTAAGGTATCACGGTTGATGAATAATACAAATGGAAGCTCATGGAATCATACAAGTATTCCCATGGACTTAGTGAAGAGTCACAAGTAAAATAATTTCTAGGAGGGATCATAGATTATGTCAAGGATAGAGTTCAAACCTTCATGTCTAAGACCATGATAGATGTAATATTAAGGACCTGGTTATGTGGAGTAAAAGCATAAAAAAATAAATATTTGAGTGGCAGACTCAACCAGAGAATTGACCGTTACAATACTTGGAGAAGGAGATTTAACTAGAGAAAATTTAATTCATTGTTGCAACCTAAATTCGAAAGAGAAGAAGGACTAAGAGGGAGCATTGGATTTACCAACCCAAAGATCAAATACATCGTGGGTGCAGAAATTAAAGGTAGAATTTATGTAGTTGTAGATGACCAGTAAGCACAATATTAGCACGGGGGATTCACCTTGTGGACCAATATCTTATCACATTCATTCATAAAGGGGGGTTTAAGATTGTGAAAAATAAAGTCCATATATTGTAGGCATTTCAGGGGGGTATGTAGGGTATTAGGGGGTTTATAGGTACTAGGGGGCATAAAATGAGGTATCTAGTAAAATTTGGGGTTTTTTTTTTATAGGAAAGATATATTGGGAGTGGGGTTTCAACAAAAATATTTTTGGAAGTATTTATCAAAATCTAATGAAATTAGGGGTATTCTTTAATATCCCACGAACACATGTGCTATGTCACATGTTCATTGAGAAAAGAACCTAATAGGCCTCCTTGATCTAGGCCCGAGGTAATATTTTTGGACATACATATACTTTCCTGATTGACATTGAAAGAACTCATATTTTTATAACCCCTAAAGTTGTGGTCAATTATAAGCTTTGTTATCACCATAACAATTACACTTGAAATCTGAGTTTCAGATTTAGCGGGTGACTAAAGCGATGTAGAGACATGGCACGATTTGGAGGTCCGGGTCATATGTGGCGGCATGTGGATAGATATAGCTGGAGCGCAAAGGAGAGGATATAATGGAATGTGGATCTTGAAGCAGCTCAGATCAATGGTCGAGACCCATATCGGGCGACGAAATAGCATGAAATTTAATTGTGCGAGGGCAGTTCAGGGAAAACTATTGTGGTTTTATTCATGGAAGCGAGGCGCCCTTAGAGGTACATTGGGGTGAAAAGAAGTCTGCCTGAAACCATTTTCCCAAAAGTCCCGATGTCACGTGGTCTAATATGTCAAATCAACAATTCGTGTGGGGGAATGTGACAACTAGTCAAATCACCTCACGTCGCTCGTTCAGGTACTTCCCATCCAAAAATGTCAGGTGAACGCCGTCAGATAACTAACTTGAAGGCTCATAATTCAAAACAGATTGGTGAAGCATGGAAAACCAACGTACTTGCAAGTAATCCTGTCAGTAATTCATGATTAGAACTCGAGGATTACTGGTCTTCAAATATGGGTGGCATTATTTTACTCTAGGCAATCATCGTCTCATTCATAAGCGAAGTAATATCAAACTGGATCGATTTCCTGAGTTCTGTAGAGTTAAGGAAAACAAAAATCATGGTCTCTGCAAAGTTGGAAGACATGGACAAAGCCAATCAAATAGTATCCAGTATAACATGATTTTCAACTAACATGGCAAGCTTATCAACGAGTAAGAAAGAAAGGTTTATTGCGTAGATATTAGCAACCGAATTCCATATTGATTCTGCGACAGAACCCAAATCTGGGGTTAGATTAAATTCTGTTATGAGGGACCTAATCATCAACAGACACACAGATGAACTCTACAAGCAAGTAGTGAAGAAGAAGCAGAGCAAACGACAAAAGACAAAAATAAGAGCTAAGGTGATCGAGAGCGTTGGGGAAAATCAACTAGCCTGGTTGATCACTCTAAAGAAGGAAATCACCAAGCTGGAATGAATTCTCATGTAGAATTGAGTATGTTCCAACAAATTTTGGACATATGGTGGTCGAAGGAAAAATCCCCAGATATGTCAGACCTGTTTGTAACGATCCTGTTAAAATAGGAGAATTGTCATTATACATTACTCATTTTTGTAACTAACCTCTATTTTTAGAATTATGGGGAAGTTTAATCATTTTGAATTCCACAAGTAACTCCTCTATATATATATCATCCCGAGGATATAGAAAGAATGAGAGGAGGAGGGGGGTTGCCCTCATTGCAGGTAGACTTTGTAAGATCATGGAGCTAAACTAAATATATGATGCAAAATAAATTTTTTTGAATTGATTTATGAAAATATTCTAATCGGTTGTGACATGAGTTCTATCTTATTTCATAGTGTGTGTTTCCTATGTCTTTAAAATTCCATTTGCAAGTTCCTCTTTTAAATTGGAGAGTTAAAGGTCTGGAATTCGTTTGAAGATGCTCTAGACTTAGCAATTTAAATTCATGTGATTTATCTTCTCAACTATTTCAAAATTCATTTTAATATGCTCTGAAACAGCTATGTGTTTTCCCTTTTCCTCTTTTCCATGAAAATTTCAATTTGAAAACTCAAACCCATTGCCTCACTTAGCCTTTCTCCTCTAGATAAGTTCTAATGACCTTCTACTGCATTATTTATTTCTGACTCCATAGCCCAAATGTTACTCCCCACTTCTTCAACCACTTCATAATACCCCCCCACACAAACCAAATCTAGCCACCAATTCCCAAAGAAATATCAAGTGACTCGAGAGAGACCTCTCTGAGTTGAGCAGGCTAGTGCCTCAGCTCTAAAGTTGGTTGAAACAGTTACCTCTGTTGTTTGTCTATCATCCAGACAAAATTTACAGAGTGCTAACATTCTAGCACCACTGCCGGGGATGAAATTGAAAAATCTTCGTTGGGAAAGAATGACATGGTTGTCCCCGAGGTGTAAGACAGTCGGTGATGGAGTGTGCTGTTAAGGCGCTTCATGATGTTAAATTCACCGGTTCGAAACCTGCGGGGACAAAAAATACAACCATGTTAAGGGTTGGTGTGGCTCAGGCTGGGTGCGATCCACGGGTGATTTTGACGGCTTAGATGCCCCTGAGTCACAGTTTCTTAGCCACAGGTTAGTCCCACATGTCATGAACAAACTAACAAAAAAAAAAAAAAAAAGACACGGTTGAGTTCTAAGGTCTGAGAGTAGTAGACACTTAGGAACATATTGGTTTTATTCCTACTCCGGTAACTCCACACATCAAAAAATCAGTTTGAAGGTGATTCCACTGGTAGAAGAATCCATAAATTTAAATTTTCACTAGCAACTCCACTCTCAATGCAGAATCCAACTTCCAAAGCATCAATGGCGACTCCACTCTCAATGCAGAATCCACATCCCAAAATGTTATTGGTGACTCCACTCAAATTTCAAATGTAGTTTAGAGAATTCACTGGAAGACGATACCCCTTGGCAGAGGTATGAAAAAACATTATGGAAGAAAAAAGTCCTTAAAATGGGATTTTTTCCAAGTCATTTACTATTTGTTATAAGCTGCCTTTGGTCCTTTCTTGAAAATGCTAGATAGGTTCTTCTTTACTTACTGCATGCAAATGATGACCATGCCAATCTAGAAATTATATATCCCCCTCTTAAAGTTACACAAATGTCCCCTTGGTTTATCATTGACCTTGATAAAAATATTCCATCTAAGACATGTGAGAACCATAACCAAGTTGATGATCCCCATGAATCCAAGACTAGTATTTCAACTCCTATTCTTGGTCCAACATCCTCCAAGATTCAGCATAGATACAGACCCTTGAAGCTACCTCAATTCCTTCATGATTTTCCTCCTGAGTACTATAAGTACCTACCTATGTTTGATGGGGAACCTAATACCATCTCAGTTGAAAAACACATCTAAGGGTTTGAAAATTTTATAGATTTGTTTGAGATTGACCATGACGATGTTTGCATGAGGGCCTTCTTTCAATCCTTGAAAGGAGAGACCAAAGACTAGTCTAAACATTTGCAGCCAGAGACAATTATCTCATGGGAGGAATTGAAAGGTGTCTTTTTAAGGTTTTGGGGCAAGAAGAAATCTTTGGATCTACAGCTTAGAGAGTTCTATGCTTTAAAAAAACAAAGCAATGAAACTATTTTTATATTCAGTAGAATGTTTTCTAGTATCTATCACAATTTGTCCAAATAAATTCAACCCACTGAAGTTGTTTCCATGCTCCATTATGCAACTACTCTCCATCCAGATTCATCTTTCCTCTTGATGGAAAGAAGACCCAAGTCCTTACAACAAATGTTTAATGATGCTCAAGACATTCAAAACAACATCCAAGCATGTAAACAGATCCAAAATGAGGGAATGAATACTCAAGAATGTGAAAGTAAATATGAGAAGAAAAGGGTTGATTGGGATCTTGAGCATAGAATTGACAATAACATAGGTCCTCTTGAAATTTCCAATGCTAATGATTCTGCAAAAAATTATATTCCACCTGTTGAAAGAGGGGGTGTTGATCCATCTCATGATAAACAAAGGGCTGATTGTTTTATGTATTCGTTTGTATACGGTCAAGAAGATGAGTTTACAAATCAGTTTGTTGAAGAACAGGTTGATGTTCCCAGTTTGTTCTTGTTAGATGACATCGCATAGGTGGCTGATTTGCCTGTATATGACAAATATGAGGATGGTTGTGATGTTGAAGACGTTCTTTTTCAGCAGCACAGTGGCATAAATCAACATACATATCAAAGTTACAAAGAGAAAAATGTTGGATCAACTGAAGAGAATTCTCTACCTTTATGCTTTGCTACATTTAAATTGTTGAGATAAAATTCCGAGGTCATTATTGAGACAAACAAATTTGTGCTGATGCAAAATCACACTAAACAAATGAAACAAATTGACAAGATATTGCAACACTCTACTCAGGTGTTTGATGTCCCTATTACTTGTTGTGTAGAAGATCTTGTAAGTTCAAAAGTGAAGCCATTGGTCAAAGATAAAGCTGAAAAAGAGCATGTTTGGCGATCCAAAGATATTGAAAAATGTGCCTATGACAACAGTGAAGAAATTGGAGAAAGTTAGAATTCAGGTAAAAGTACCTTGCCATTGTGTTTTTCCTCTTTCAAACTGTTAAAACAAAATGTTTGTAATGTCTCAAGTCAGAAATCCTCCAGGAATGATGAGAGAAGTGAACTTGCAAATGGAGATTATCTTCCATTGTGTTTTTCTTCGTTTGAATGGTTGAAAGCAAATCATGATGTAACAAAAGAAACAGGGAAGTTTGACTACATTCACAGTAGCACTGCTTCACATGAGGAAATTGTTATCGATAAGGAAGTCCAACAACACCCACATGAACTAAATGATCATATAGTTGATTAATTGAAAGAATATTCCAAAGGTAATTGTTGTAACCAGCTTTAGCGCTGAGGCACTAGCCTTCTCAACTCAGAGAGGGCTTTCTCATGTCACTTGATATTTCTTTCGGAATTGGTGGCTAGATTTGGTTTGTTTTGGGGGGTATTATGAAGTGGATGAAGAAGTGGGGGGTAACATTTGGGATATGGAGTCAGAAATAAATAATGCAGTAGCAAGTCATTAGAACTTATCTAGAGGAGAAAGGCTAAGTGAGGCAATGGGTATGAGTTTTCAAATTGAAATTTTCATGGCAAAGAGGAAAAAGGAAAACACATAACTGTTTCAAAGCATATTAAACTGAATTATGAAATAGTTGAGAAGAGAAATCACATGAATTTAAATTCCTAAGTCTAGAGCATCTTCAGACAAATTCCAAACCTTTAACTCTCCAATTTAAAAGAGGAACTTGCAAATGGAATTTTAAAGACACAGGAAACACACACTATGAAAGAAGACAGAACTCATATCACAACCAATTAGGATCTTTTCATAAAACAGTTCAAAAAATTTGCTTCTGCATCATATATTCAGTTTATCTCCATGTTGTTACAAAGTCTACCTACAATGAGGGCAGGCCCCCTCCTCCTCTCATGCTTTCTATATCCTCAAGATGATATATATATAGAGAGGACTTACTTGTGGAATTCAAAATGATTAAACTTCCCCATAATTCTAAAAATAGAGGTCAGTTACAAAAAGGAGTAATGCATAACGATAGTTCTCTTATTTTAACGGGATTGTTACGAACAGGTCTGACATATCTGGGGCTTTTTCCTTCGACCTCCATATGTCCAAAATTTGCTGGAACATACTCAATTCTACCTAAGAATTCATTCCAGCTTGGCGATTTCCTCCTTTAGAGTGCTCAACCAGGCTAGTTGATTTTCCCCAACGCTCTCGATCGCCTCAGATCTAATTTATGTCTTATGTCGTTTGCTCTGCTTCTTCTTCACTGTTCGCTTGTAGAGTTCGTCTGAGTGTCCGTTGATGATTAGGTCCTTCATAACAGGATTTAACCTGACCCCTGATTATGTTTCTGTCGCAGGATGAGTATGGAATTTGGTTGCTAATATCTGCACAATCAACCTTTCTTTCTTACTTGTTGATAATATTGCCATGTTAGTTGAAAACCCTGTTATACTGGGTACTGTTTGATTAGATTTGTCCATTTCTTACAACTTTGTAGAGACCACGATTTTTGTTTTTATTAACTCAACAGAACTCAGGAAATCAATCCAGTTTGAGATTACTTCGCTTATGAATGAGATGACGATTGCTCGGAGTAAAATAACCCCACCCATATTTGAAGACCGATAATCCTCGAGTTCTAATCATGAATTACTGACATTATTACTTGCAAGTACGTTGGTTTTCTACACTTCACCAATATGTTTCGAATGATCAGCCTTCATTTTAGTTATCCGACGACGTTCAATTGACATTTTTGTATGGGAAGTACCTGGACGAGCGACGTGAGGTAATTTGACTAGCCATCACCTTCCCCCACACGAATTGTTGATCTGACATATTAGACCACGTGACATCGAGGCTTTTGGGAAAATGGTTTTAGGCAGACTTCTTTTTTCCCCGATGTAGCTCTGAGGGCGCCACATGTCCAGGAATAAAAGCACAGTAGTTTTCCCCAGCCCGCCCTTGCATGATTAAATTTCGTGCTATTTCACCACCCGATATTGGTCTCGACCATTGATCTGGGCTGCTTCAAGATCCACAGTCCTTCAGATCCTCTCCTTTGTGCTCCCTCTATATTTGTCCACATGCCACCACATATGACCTAGACCTCCAAATCGCACCATGTCTCTACATCTCTTTAGTCACCCGCTAAATCTAAAACTCGGATTTCAAGTGTAATTGTTATGGTGATAACATAGGCTCCAACTGGGGATGTTATCCTCCCTGTGAGGTAGAAAATAATTGTAGACCTGGTGCCTTCTTCGTTGGGCCACTTTCAAAACATGTGTGTGTATCCTATTACGTCTTGTAGACTAAACATCAAATCTTAAAACCAGACTTTGCAAACTACTCTCAACTGGATACTGAATGTTGAATATACTGCTAAAATATGACTGTACACAATACTGGAAATCCAAACTGAAAAATGCTTGACCAACAAGCTTATTCGCACACTCCTACCTACTCTAACTACTAAAATGAACTGCCCATCAAATAAAATCAAAATGCCAATGCAACCATGCAAGCATTTTATCCGTTGTTTCTTTACTTTGCACACACTTGCTCCAAATCCTGCTTACTGATAATTCATTCAAAAATTCATCCATAAACCCAAATATCAAAAATTTAAAAACATTTGGACTTTTTATTTCCTCCAACAGGATGAAAAACTGATCTTCTAAAATATGCACAAAACAATCATGTTTCACTCCTTCCACTGCATTTTTGCTTTCAGGTGTTTCAACTTGTTGACTTCTATTGAAAAACTGACAGATTTGTTGAGAAGTCTGGTAGTAAGAATTTCTAGATTCATAAGGAAACCATGGATGGAGAACATCATCTGGTGTAAAAAGACTCATATTTGATACAAACATTGATTTATTGCAATCCACTATTATTGGCATATTATGATTGTAAACTCTTTCCATATAATGTGTCTTGGGATCATGAATTATATGAAAGAATGTTTCCTTTTCAGAAGTCAAGACATGTTGGCATGTTTACAGGCAGAGTGTGCTTGTCATTGATGGCAAGATCAGAGCGTGTAGCGATGGAAAAACATGAACAACGTAAGCTCAGGAGGATTAGCGCAGAGTCGCACGCAGTGCATAGGTGTGCACCAGGGACGAGGTTAACTCATTGCAAAATCTCAAGAGAGATAGCGTACTCAGGTTCTTAGACAGATCAAAGGTCGAGGCCTTTGACACTTAGAAATTATTCCAAGTCAGGAAGATGTGTAAGCTCGGGAGGAGAAGTGATAGTGATCATTGGATCCCATTGAGAATTCCCGATGACCGTCAGATCTGAATTTAGATAGGTCGAGTGCACAGATGGAGGATAGATCTCAGGCATTAGATCCAAGCACGGGGTCCGACCTTCATTGGATCCAGGAGAACCTGCACGTT
Organism: Picea mariana; assembly: GCA_032191745.1. NCBI lineage: Eukaryota > Viridiplantae > Streptophyta > Pinopsida > Pinales > Pinaceae > Picea > Picea mariana. The sequence continues at coordinate 368,111 of JASDQU010099760.1, read as the reverse complement.
CTTTAAAGTGCAAGGTGAAGCGGGCTTACAAAATCCCAAAAGAAGGAGGACCGTCCATCTTTGGGCAGGACACGTGGTCATAGATCATCATTTCGCTAACTAAAAGGTCAAAGGAAGGAAGTTCTCTAACCTCCCAACTCGCGATATGTGAGATCACGAAAAGATCTAGATTGTCATATCACCAAGGATTATGGACCGTTGATCAGGCATGACAAAGGCCCATGAAGTTGCGAAATTACGATAAGATCTTGACCGTTGATCCAAGAGGGACATGTGGCGAGGGATTAACATTTCGCTGACTGGAAAGTCAAAGGAGCGAAGTGCTCATTTGATTGGCGAGTGGTCATATCTCGTGGTCACATTGTTGAGAGCTAGAGAGTAGAGTTAGAGAAGCCAAGCTCTATTTCAGAGTTTGTGACATGGAGAGTCGAGAGGACTCATCACAGAATACCCGAGACGCGAAAGTGCAAAATGTGTTTTCGAATAAGGCTGTGGTCAAAGCCAGTGGTTACATCTGCGGAAGATGGAGGAAGAAGCTAGTGGTGTTAAGCTCCATCTCGGAGTCTCGACGTTCACAACTTGGAGTATCGAGATCCTTCATCACAGGAATCGTGATATGTGAGATCACGATGAGATCTGGACCATCGGATCATTGGATATCTCAACCGTTGATCAGTCTTGATAAAGTTCATAAGTTCACGAAATACAAAGCCCTTTTTGGTGCAGCCTGTAGTCATCACCGGTGGTCACGTGAGGGGAAGAAACTAGCGGTGCTAAGCTCCATCTCGGAGTCTCGGTGATCGTGAATTGGAGTGTCGAGACCCTTCATCACAGGAATGTCGAGATGTGAAATCACGAAATTCAAATTCTATTTAGCGCTCGGTCATAGCTAGTGGGCATATGAGATAAACGCGAAATCCTACGGATTTAATCCAACGGTGCTTGTTAATTGGAATCTTGATCGAAGGGTTACTATCTCACCTCACAGGTAATCAATCAGTTATAATTCAGTTAGCAGAGCCAAATCATGGTTCTTGGACGGTTGGTGATTCAGTTGCTGTGTGTTTTTGCCCAAGAAGATTCGATGTGTAACCGCAGAAGAAGTGGTTAAAAGAAACATGCAGTGACTGTGCGTGGTTGGCTGTTCTGAAGGAAAAAGGAGTTGAACTGTAAGAAAGGGAAAATTACAGTATGCGCAGTGTGAGATAAAAATCAGAGATGAGTAACAGGTGAGGCATAGATAGAAGCGAGATGCAGTTTTTTCTTTTTGAGGCTTGAGCGAGCGAAGCTGAGAAAAAGTGGAGTGGCAGTGTACAACCCAATGAGCAGAACCGTGGCACAGTGAAGAGCATGCGGAGGCACTGTGCATGGAGGACGAAGAAGGTGCAGATATAGTATAAATACGTAGAACAAAGAAGAGATGGATGTTGCTATGAAGAGGAATTACACACGGGAAATAGCATGCTATGGGTAAGAGTTGAAATACACAGAAGAGGTGTAATTCATAGAATCAAAATAAGACGCAGAGCATAAAACGCAGCAGAAGCAAAGAATAGAGATGCATAGCTGAGACAGTAAAAGAAGGCAAAGGTGCACTTGTAGAGAAAAGCAGAAGATCAGAAACCACAAGAAGATGTAGGCAGAGAGACACTGATACAGGAGAGCAGAGCATCATAGCAGAACAATGATAAGCCTGGTAAGCCAATGACAACTATTGAATCATTGTGATAAGTTTCAGTAGAAAATATTTATAATCAGGGTGGTAGGGAGGTGCTAGGGAGGACTATTGTCCTTAGAGGTTCAAGTGGGTGCTTGAACATAGGGAGTTGTAGCTTCCATCTGGTTGCAGCCAGAGAAACCAGGGTGGTAGGGTGGTGCAAGGGAGAACTGTTGTTCTTTGTTGTACAGGTTGGTGCCTGTGTGACTGGAAGTTGGTGCTTCCATCCAGTTGGTGCTGGAACGCTTAGGGATTTGGTGCTTCCTTCTAGTGGGTGCTAGAGAAACCAGAGAGTTGGTTCTCTCAAACAAGTTGGTGCTTGTATAAGTGGAAGTAGGTGCTTCCATCCAGTCGGTGCTGGAGCACTGAGGGAGTTGGTGCTTCCTTCTAGTCAGTGCTAGAGAAAACAGAGAGTTGGTGCTCTCAGCAAGTTGTATCTTGCAAAACAGAGGTTGTAGCCTCACAATGAGTTGGAGCTCATATGTATGATAATGTACAGAATGTAAAGATTACTTATCATACCAAGAAGAAGAGGTTTTTTACCCTTTATGGGTTTCCTTAGGAAATATCTGTCTCTGTATATTTCATATGTGTGACTGATGTTGAATGTTCTATTTCTTACCTCTCTGCATTATTGTGATTGTCATTGAGTGCTCTGTAAAGAGTTTAAAATAAGCATAATTGTTTAAGCACGGTAACAATTGATTCACCCCCCCCCTCTCCGTTGTCCAACAATTGGTATCAGAGCAGGTTCCTTTTATCTAAAGGTAGATCTGTAAGCTTAAACATGACAAGTCATGAAGGGACTTCAGTCACTAAGCCTCCTTTGTTTGATGGAACAAATTTTGCCTTCTGAAAGGTTAGAATGAGAACATATCTAATGGCCTTAGGTGATGATGTTTGGGATGTAGTAGAGACTGGATACATAAAGCCTGTTTTTCTAGCTTCCAAGGATGATAAGTTAGAATTTAGCTTTAATGCTAAGGGAATGAATTCTATCTTGAATGGACTTGCAGAAGTTGAGTTTCTAAAGGTGATGCATCTTCAAACTACCAAAGAAATGTGGGATAAACTTATTAGCAGCTATGAAGGAAATGAGAAAGTAAAAGATGCCAAACTTCAAACATTTAGGTTGAAGTTTGAAAAAATAAAGATGAATGAAGATGAAACAGTTAGAAAGTATTTTTTAAGAGTTGAAGAACTTGTGAATGCCATGAAGGGTCTTGGTGAGAAGATTAAAGAATCAATTTTAGTTCAGAAGATTTTAAGATCTTTGCTTGATAAATTTAATCCAAAAGTCTCTGCAATAGAAGAACTAAATGATCTTAAAACTCTGTCCATTGATTAAATCCTAGGAACTCTAACTGCATATGAAATGAGAATCAACAAAGATAAATCCATTACTAGAGAGGCATCTTTTAAAGTCGACGATAATATTGATTCAGATTTAGATGATATTGAGGAAAAATTTGTGAGAAGGTTAAAGAAAGGATCAGGAAAATATCAAGGCAAGCTTCCCTTCAAATGTTTTAACTGTGGTAAGATAGGTCACTTTGAAAATAAGTGTCCACACAAGAAGAAGGACCAGAACTCTAAAGGTGAAGAGAAGTACAAATCCAAAAGATTTGATAGAAAGAAAAGTTTATGTGTAGACAATGATGATGATCCTTCAGATGATGAAGACAATGACTCTTCTATTGGAAATAAACTAAATGACTTCCTGCTTATGGACAAAGAGGATTATGATAATAAAAGCACAGGAAGTGAGGCTAATGAAGAAGAAGCTGTGGTTGATATGGAAGGAGAATTGATCAATGCACTGGAAGAGATTGACAGACTCAGAATTAAGAACAGAAAGAAAAAAAAATTGTTGATACAGTTCGAGAAAGACAATAAACAGCCTGATGAAGACTTTTCCCTGCTAAAAGTGGAATTAAAAGAGGCAAAGAAAATCGAGGACATTCTGAAACAACAGTTATCAGAAAAGAAGGCAAGATGTAAATCTCTGGAAGAAGAAGTAGTGAAAACTAGGAAAGAGTTGGAGAAGTTTCAAGCCTTGTATCATCAGAATATATCAAGTATCAAAGCCTCAGAAGGATTAGCCACCATTCTAAATCAGCAAAGGAATCCAAAGCTGAAAACAGGTTTGGGTTATGAAGAGGGATCAAGTAGTGGTCATTCAAGCAACAAAGACTTCATCAAGTTTGTCAAATCTACAACCAATGACGACAACAAACCTGCAGAAACAAAGGAAGATAATCGACCGCCCAGGAGGAGTAAAGAAAAAGGTGCCATAACTGAATCTATAGAACAAGGAAATAATACACTCCCTGCTCAAGGAAATCATGAGCATGGAAGAAATCGATTTTCTCAAAGAAGACAACCATTTTCCAGGTACAAAGAATTTTTCTATGGATATTGTTTCTACTGTTCTAACTTTGGTCACAAAGCTGTAAATTGTTCCTTAAGACTTAGACATGAGCAATTAAGATTTCCAAGGAATAAATATCTTCCACAACAAAGAATGATACAGCCAAGTAACAAACCATCACATATTGCAAATTGTCAAATTAAGTCTAGAGACATGAAACTGAGAAGGTCAAGAAATAATAAACAGTCAATGAGTAGACAACGCTGCAACAATAACTTTGACCTATTGAACAATGAGATTGAATGCTATAACTGTCACAACTTTGGCCACAAAGCTGCAAACTGCCATATGAAGAATTACAAAGCAGATCCAAGGATAAAGTTCTTAGATAGAAAGGCCAGCACATGGAAAAGGAAAGATAGTGAAAAATGTGGTCTAGCACTTTAAACTCAAAAACAAAAGGCCTCCGAGAATATAGACAGTGGATGTTCCAAACACATGAATGGAGACAAGGATAAGCTTCTATCCATAAGTAAAAGCAAAACAGGAAATGTGATCCTTGAAAATGATGAACCAGGTAAAATCAAGGATAGAGGGATGGTGAGTTTGAGTAATGACAAAGGAGATGCCCAGTATGTTCTGCTTGTGGATGGTCTGAAACATAATTTTCTCAGTACAAGTCAAAAGTGTTACAGAGGCAGTGAAGAGGTGTTCACGTCCAAAGAGTGTAAGGTAAATGTAAACTTGGGACAAGTGGTGAATAAAGGCATAAGGACAATTAATGATGTTGATATTGAATCCAACCCTGCAAGTAAAGAAGAATACATAGATACAATAAAAGAATGTTCAATTAGCATCTATCCCATGGAAGAAGTAGAAGAAGAATCATGTCATAAGATGGAAGCTGAAGTTTTGAAGGTTGAGAAGTCAAACACCCAAAACAAGTTCTTAAATAGATCCATGACCCTGGATAAGCTCTTGGGTAGTCATAGATCACCAAATGACAAATCTGGTATTGGAAACAACAAGGATGAAATCAGTACTCCTAAGAAACCTGATACAAGTCCTTTGTCTATGAAAAAGAAAAGCAAGTATGAGAGTGGTTGTAGCCGTTTTTTCTTGTGATTGAATATGGTCATAAAAGCCTTGGATTGTATGCATCATGGAAGAAACATGAAATTGCAGTAATAGAGATCAATGAGAATCAATGGGGAGATCCAAGGGTTATTTAAAAAGTACAAGCTACAATTGCGCAGTGTTCAAGTAGGACAACGACATTCGCAGCAACAACATTTTGATGTACAAAATTATATACATGACATTCTGTAGAGATAACAAGAGGAAAGACCTTGTCAGGGAAAGCTGATCTTTTTAGAAACAAAGGAGGAGAACAATCAGAAGCAGAGAGAGAACAGTGACAGAGGGAGTCATCCAGTTCTGACAAGAAAAGGTTGATGAAGGAGTCCCAATAAGAGAGGTGAGCAATATTGAGTCTGCTACAGAGGACACAGTTGAAGATGAAGATGAACAGGTCCAAGAATTAGAAGGAGAAGACTCTGGTTTAGATACAAATATTATGCAGACCTCAAATGAGAGAGTCCATCCTGTCAGGGGGAGTTTGTGCTGGTTTAATATCTGATACCTCCTAAAAATACTGCAACAACTCAGGGGGAGCGTGTTTTCTTTGACATTGATGTCAAAGGGGGAGAAAAGGAGTGGTCCGGACCAGATGCTACAGTTGGAGGTCCAAACAAATTAGCGCAGTCGTTCGGGGTTACCATCAATGCCAAAGAGGGAGATTGTTGGCATGTTTACAGGCAGAGTGTGCTTGTCATTGATGGGAAGATCAGAGTGTGTAGCAATGGAAAAACAGGAACAACGTAAGCTCAGGAGGATTAGCGTAGAGTCGCACACAGTGCATAGGTGTGCACCAGGGACGAGGTTAAATCATTTCCAAAGCTCACGAGAGATAGCGTACTGAGGTTCTTAGACGGATCAAAGGTCGAGGCCTTTGACACTTAGAAATTATTCCAAGTTAGGAGGATGTGTAAGCTCAGGAGGAGAAGTGACAGTGATCATTGGATCCCATTGAGAATTCCTGATGACCGTCAGATCTGAATTTAGATAGGTCGAGCGTGCAGATGGAGGACAGATCTCGAGCGTTAGATCCGAGCATGGGGTCTGAATGTCATTGGATCCAGGAGAACCTCCACGTTCTTTAAAGTGCAAGGTGAAGCGGGCTTACAAAATCCTGAAAGAAGGAGGACCGTCCATCTTCGAGCAGGACACGTGGTCACAGATCATCATTTCGCTAACTAAAAGGTCAAAGGAAGGAAGTTCTCTAACCTCCCAACTCGCAATATGTGAGATCACGAAAATATCTGGACTGTCAGATCACCGAGGATTGTGGATCGTTGATCATGCATGACGAAGGCTTGTTAAGTTGCAAAATCGTGATAAGATCTTGACCGTTGATCCAAGAGGGACATGTGGCGAGGGATTAACGTTTCGCTGACTGGAAAGTAAAAGGAGCAAAGTGCTCGTTTCATTGGCGAGTGGTCATATCTCGTGGTCACATTGTCGAGCGTTGGAGAGCAGAGCTAGAGAAGCCAAGCTCTATTTCGGAGTTCGTGACATGGAGAGTCGAGAGGACTCATCACAGAATACCTGAGACGTGAAAGTGAAAAATGTGTTTTTGAATAAGGTTGTGGTCATAGCCAGTGGTTACATCTGCAGAAGATGGAGGAAGAAGATAGCAGTGTTAAGCTTCATCTCAGAATCTTGGTGATCGCGACTTGGAGTATCGAGATCCTTCATCACAGGAATCACGATATGTGAGATTGCGATGAGATCTGGACTGTCGGATCATTGGAGATCTCGACCGTTGATCAGGCTTGATAAAGTTCATAAGTTCATGAAATGCGAAGCGCCTTTTGGCGCAGCCTGTGGTCACCACTGGTGGTCACGTGAGGGCAAGAAACTAGCGGTGCTAAGCTCCATCTCTGAGTCTCGACGATCATGACTTGGAGTTTCGAGACCCTTCATCACAGGAATGCCGAGATGTGAAATCACGAAATTCAAATTCTGTTTAGCGCTTGGTCACAACTAGCGGGCATATGAGATAAACGTGAAATCCTGTGGATTTAATCCAACGGTGCTGGTTAATTGGAATCTTGATCGAAGGGTTACTGTCTCACCTCATAGGTAATCAATTAGTTATGATTCAGTTAGCATAACCGAATCATGGTTCTTGGATGGTTGGCGATTCAGTTGCTGTGCATTTTTTCCCAAGAAGATTCGAGGTGTAACCGTAGAGGAAGTGGTTAAAATAAACATGCAGTGACTGTGCATGGTTGGCTGTTCTGAAGGAAAAAGGAGTTGAACTGTAAGAAAGGGAAAATTATAGTATGTGCAGTGTAAGATAAAAATCAGAGATGAGTAATAGATGAGGCATAGATAGAAGCGAGATGCAGATTTTTCTTTTTGAGGCTTGAGCGAGCGAACTAGAGAAAAAGTGGAGTGGCAGTGCACAACCCGATGAGCAGAACCATGGCACGGTGAAGAGAATGCATAGGCACTATGCATGGAGGAGGAAGAAGGTGCACAGATAGTATAAATACACAGAGCAGAGAAGAGATGGATGCTGTTGTGGAGAGGAGTTACACATGGGAAATAGCATGTTGTGGGCAGGAGCTGAAATACATAGAAGAGGCGTAATTCATAGAATCAAAATAAGACGCAGAGCATAAAGTGCAGTAGAAGCAAAGAACAGAGATGCATAGCTGAGACAGTAAAAGAAGGCAAAGGTGCACTTGTAGAGAAAAGCAAAATATCAGAAAGTGCAAGAAGATGCAGGCAGAGAGACACTGATACAGGAGAGCAGAGCAGCATAACAGAACAGTGATAAGCTTGGTAAGCCAATGACAACTATTGAATCATTGTAATAAGTTTAAGTAGAAAATATTTATAATCAGGGTGGTAGGGAGGTGCTAGGGAGGATTTTTGTCCTCAGAGATTCAAGTGGGTGCTTGAACACAGGGATTTGTAGCTTCCATCCGGTTGCAGCCAGAGAAACTAGGGTGGTGCAAGGGAGAACTTTTGTTCTCTGTTATACAGGTTGGTGCCTGTGTGACTGGAAGTTGGTGCTTCCATCCAGTTGGTGCTGGAACACTCAGGGAGTTGGTGCTCTCAAACAAGTTGGTGCTTGTATAAGTGGAAGTAGGTGCTTCCATCCAGTCAGTGCTAGAACACTCAGGGAGTTGGTGCTTCCTTCTAGTCGGTGCTAGAGAAAACATAGAGTTGGTGCTCTCAGCAAGTTGCAGCTTGAAAAATAGAGGTTGTAGCCTCACAATGAGTTGGAGCTCATATGTATGATAATGTACAAATGTAAAGATTACTTATCATACCAAGAAGAAGAGGTTTTTACCGTTTATGGGTTTGCTCAGGAAATATCTGTCTCTGTATATTTCATATGTGTGACTAATGTCGAGTGTTCTATTGCTTACCTCTCTGCATTATTGTGATTGTCATTGAGTTATCTGTAAAGAGTTTAAAATAAGCATAATTTTTTAAGCACGATAACAACTGATTCACCCCCCCTCTCAGTTGTCCAACAAGACACAAGAGCATGCTTCCTCTACAAGTGTTTTTTTGCTGCTTGGAGTCTCCATAGATGAAGTTTCAAAATCTTCATCCATGTCTAGGTTGCTTAGAAATAGGATCACTACGTCATTTTCAAGGGAAGAAAGACAACCTTGAAATACTTTGTCTTGCTAGAAATATTGTTCAACATCTACATTAGTTGCAGGAGAAGTAAAATGACTTTTAACAACAATTTTTTGATCAACTTTTTCTTTGATCTGGTGGTTAAGAACAAGTTGTAACTCTGAATTGGAATATTCTTTCAAGTAATCAACTATATGATCATTTAGTGCATGTGGGTGTTGTTGGTCTTACTTACTGATAACGATTTTCTCATGTGAAGCAGTGCTACTGTGAATGCAGTCAAACTTCCCTGTTTCTTTTGTTACATCATGATTTGCTTTCAACCATTCAAAGGAAGAAAAACATAATGGAATATAATATCCATTTGCAAGTTCACTTCTCTCATCGTGCCTGGAGGATTTCTAACTTGATACATTACAAAAATTTTGTTTTAATAGTTTGAAAGAGGAAAAACACAGTGGCAAGGTCCTTTTACCTGAATTCAAACTTCCTCCAATTTCTTCACTGTTGTTGTAGGCACGTTTTTCAATATCTTTGGATCGACGAACATGCTCTTTTTCGGCTTTATCTTCAACCAATGGTTTCACTTTTGAACTTACAAGATCTTCTACACAACAAGTAATAGGGACATCAAACACCTGAGAAGAGTGTTGCAATATCTTGTCAATTTATTTCATTTGTTTAGTGTGATTTTGCATCAACACAAATTCATTTGTCTCAATAATGACCTCAGAATTTTCTCTCAACAATTTAAATGTAGCAAAGCATAAAGGTAGATAATTCTCTTCATCTGATCCAACATTTTTCTCTTTGTAACTATGATACGTATGTTGATTTATCTCATTGTGCTGCTAAAAAAGAACGTCTTCAACATCACAATTATCCTCATATTTGCCATATACAGGAAAATCAACCACATATGAGATGTCATCTAACAATATCAAACTGGGAACATCAACCTGTTCTTCAACAAACTGATTTGTAAACTCATCTTCTTGACCATCTACAAACAAATACATAAAACAATCAACCCTTTTCTTATCATGCGATGGATCAACACCCCCTCTTTCAACAAGTGGTATATAATTTTTTGAAGAATCATTGGCATTGGAAATTTCAAGAGGACCTATGGTATTGTCAATTCTATGTTCAAGATCCCAATCAACCCTTTTCTTCTCATATTCACTTTCACGTTCTTGAGCATTCAGTCCCTCATTTTGGATCTGTTTACATGCTTGGATGTTGTGTTGAATGTTCTGAGCATCATTAAACATTTGTTGTAAGGACTTGGGTCTTCTTTCCATGAGGAGGAAAGACGAATCTGGATGGAGAGTAGTTGCATAATGGAGCATGGCAGTAGCTTCAGTGGGTTGAATTTCTTTGGACAAATTGTGATAGATACTGGAAAACCTTCTACTGAATATAGAAATTGTTTCATTGCTCTGTTTTTTTAAAGCATGGAACTCTCTAAGCTGTAGATCCAAATATTTCTTCTTGCCCCAAAACCTTAAAAAGACACCTTTCAATTCCTCCCATGAGCTAATTGCCTCTGGCTACAAATGTTTAAACCAGTATTTGGTGTCTCCTTTCAAGGATTGAAAGAAGGCCCTCATACAAACATCATCATGGTCAATCTCAAACAAATATATAAAATGCTCAAACCCTTGGATGTGTTTTTTAGCTGAGATGGTATTAGGTTTCCCATCAAACACAGGTAGGTACTTATAGTACCCAGGAGGAAAATCATGAAGGACTTGAGGTAGCTTCAAGGGTCTGTATCTATGTTGAATCTTGGAGGATGTTGGATCAATTATAAGAGGTGAAATACAAGTCTTGGATTCATGGGGCTCATCAACTTGGTATTGGTTCTCACATGGCTTAGATGGAATATTTTTATCAAGGCCAATGATAAACTAAGGGGACATTTGTGTAACTTTAAGAGGGGGATATATAAATTCTAGATTGTCATGGTCATTGTTTGCATGTAGTAAGTAAAGAAGAACTTGTCTAGCATTTTCAAGAAAGGACCAAAGGCAGCTTATAACAAATAGTAAAATGACTTGGAAAAAATCCCATTTTAAGCACTTGTTTTCTTCCATAATTCTTTTTCATACCTCTGCCAAGGGGTATCGTCTTCCAGTGAATTCTCTGAACTGCATTTGAAATTTGAGTGGAGTCACCAATAACATTTTGGGATCTGGATTTTGCATTGAGAGTGGAGTCGCCATTGATGCTTTGGAAGTTGGATTCTACATTGAGAGTGGAGTTGCCAGTGAAAATTTAAATTTTTGGATTCTTCTACCAGTGGAATCACCTTCAAACTGTTTTTTTGATGTGTGGAGTCGCCAGAGAAAGAATACAACCAATATGTGCCTAAGTGTCTACTGCTCTCAGACCTTAGAACTCAACCATGGCGTTCTTTCCCAGGGAAGATTTTTCAATTTCGTTCCCGACAACGACGCCAGAATGTTAGCACTCTGTAAATTTTGTCTGGCTGATAGAAAAACAATAGAGGTAACTATTTCAACTAGCTTTAGAGCTGAGCCACTAGCCTGCTCAACTCAGAGAGGTGTCTCTAGTGTCACTTGATATTTCTTTGGGAATTGGTGGCTAGATTTGGTTTGTTTTGGGGAGTATTATAAAGTGGCTAAAGAAGTGGGGGGTAACATTTGGGCTATGGAGTCAGAAATAAATAATGTCATAGTAGGTCATTAGAACTTATCTAGATGAGAAAGGCTAAGTGAGGCAATGGGTCTGAGTTTTCAAATTGAAATTTGCATGACAAAGAGGAAAAAGGAAAACACATAACTATTTCAGAGCATATTAAAATGAATTCTGAAATAGTTGAGAAGATAAATTACATGAATTTAAATTGCTAAGTCTAGAGCATCTTCAGACAAATTCCAGACCTTTAACTCTCCAATTTAAAAGAGGAACTTGCAAATGGAATTTTAAAGACACGGGAAACACACACTATGAAAGAAGATAGAACTCATATCACAGCCAATTAGAATCTTTTCATAAAATAGTTCAAATTTTTTTCTTCTGCATCATATATTCAGTTTAGCTCCATGATTTTACAAAGTCTACCTGCAACGAGGGCAGGCCCCCTCCTCCTCTCATGATTTCTATATCCGTGGGATGATATATATATATATAAAGGAGTTACTTTTGGAATTCAAAACGATTAAACTTCCCCATAATTCTAAAAATAGAGGTCATTTACAAAAAGCAGTAATGTGTAACGACAGTTCTCCTCTTTTAATGGGATCGTTACGAACAAGTCTGAAATATTTGAGGATTTTTCCTTCAACCGCCATATGTCCAAAATTTGTTGGAACATACTCAATTATACCTGAGAATTCATTTTAGCTTGGCGATTTCCTCATTTAGAGTGCTCAACCAGGCTAGTTGATTTTCCCCAACACTCTCGATCGCCTCAGCTTTGATTTTTGTCTTCTGTCATTTGCTCCGCTTCTTCTTCACTGCTCACTTATAGAGTTTTTACTCATTTCCATTGATGATTAGATCCCTCATAACATGATTTAATATGACCCTTGATTCTGGTTTTGTCGCAGGATCAGTATGGAATTTGGTTGCTAATATCTGCGCAATCAACCTTTCTTTCTTACTCGTTGATAAGTTTGCCATGTTAGTTGAAAACCCTGTTATACTGGATACTGTTTGATTGGCTTTGTCCATGTATTCCAAATTTGCAGAGACCACGATTTATGTTTTCCTTAACTCTACAGAACTCAAGAAATAAATCCAGTTTGAGATTACTTCGCTTATGAATGAGACGACGATTGCCTGGAGTAAAATAATGCCACCCATATTTGAAGACTGATAATCCTCGAGTTCTAATCATGAATTATTGACAGGATTACTTGCAGGAATGTTGGTTTTCCACGCTTCACCAATATATTTCAAATTATGAGCCTTCGAGTTAGTTATCCGATGGCATTCACCTGACATTTTCGGATGGGAAGTACCTGAACGAGCGATGTGAGGTGATTTGATTAGCCGTCACCTTCCCCCACACGAATTGTTGATTTGACATATTAGACCACGTGACATCGACGCTTTTGGGAAAATGGTTTCAGGCAGACTGCTTTTCGCCATGATGTACCTCTGAGGGCGCCACATGTCCATGAATAAAACCACAGTAGTTTTCCCTGGCCCACCCTCGCATGATTAAATTTCGTGCAATTTCACTGCCCGATATGGGTCTTGACCGTTGATCTGGGCTGCTTCAAGATCCACGGTCCATCAGATCCTCTCCTTTGCGCTCCCGCTATATCTATCCACATGCCGCCACATATGACCTGAACCTCCAAATCCCGCCATGTCTCTACATCGCTTTAGTCACCCGCTAAATCTGAAACTTGGATTTCAAGTGTAATTGTTATGGTGATAACAAGCTTAACACCCAAAATCTCGGCCAAGATCCTTAGAAGGTGTATATGGCTAATGGTACTACAAAATGGATTAACCAAGCAATGGATCAATGCATAGTATATATATATTTTTTTTTTGTGTCTGGAGGAATCAGCAACTAGTTGGGCACGTGCTCGCGTTACACGTGGCCGTGTTATCCAACTGCTACCCCTATAACCTCCAGGTGTGCCCACGATGCCCCTTACGCGGCACACAAGGTAAGTCGGGGGGAATTGAACTCGAAACCTCATGGAACTTCATTTTCACGGCACTTGCCAATTGAGCTGCCCCCCCGGGGGCAATGCATAGTATATTTAGGTGGATGGAGGAGTTCCATTTATTTTCATGAATTGGCTTTAAGATCTTATGATAGAATAATTGGCTAAGACTAGTTGGAGCTCCATCAAGCCAAAGTAGATTATTTTAACGAGAGGGTTGAATGTTTAGATGACAAAGGAATATATAGAAGTATCTAATGGGATAAAACCTTAGTGACAATGAGATAGATATTAGCAATGCAAGCCAAGTGTATTGTGCATAAAGGTTGCAACTATTGCCTTCTTCACATTAATGAAGTGCCAGGTGAAACAATTATGGAAGTAGATCAATTGTCAATAGTAAGAGAATTTATGGATGTTTTACTAGAGGAATTACTCGAATTTCTTCCAACTAGAGAAGTAAATTATAAATTTTACATGAAGCTCAAAGCAACCCCAATATCTAAAGAACCTTATCTATTGGGGAATGACGAGATTAGTGAACTTGAGATGTAATTACAAGAGTTACTCGAAAAATGATCGATTTGACTGAGTGTATCTCCTTGGGGTGCATCAATGTTGTTTTTAAAAAAGAAGGATGGTACTCTTTGCATGTGTATTGACTACAAATTACTAAATAAAGTCACCATTAAGAATAGGTATCAATTTCCTAGGATTGATGATTTACTCAATTAGATTAAATAAAGAAAATTATTTTCAAAAATGGATTTAAGGTTAGGATATCATCAACTTAAGGTATAAGAAGTAGACATTCCTAAGACCACATTCAAAACTCGACATGGACATTTTTAGTTCTTGGTCTTAGCTTTTAGATTTACCAATACATCGATTATTTTCATGATATTGATGAATGATGTGTTTTGACAATATTTGGATAAGTTTATATCAAGGTTTATTGATGACATACCAATTTATCCTCATAATGAGGAAGACCACGAAGAGCATCTTTGAATAGTTTTGCAAAAGTTGTAGGAGCATAACTTATATGTTGAGTTTAGTGAATGTGAGTTTTTCAAGGAAGATATTTAGCATCTTGGACATGTCATATCTAAGGAAGGATTGAAAGTAGATCCTAAGAAGATTGAGGCTATATCCAATTGACCTACCTAAAATAATGTTGTAGAAGTTATAATTTTCTTGGGATTAAAAGGATATTAACAAAGGTTCATCATTAAAGGATTTTTGAAGATTACAGGACCCTTGTCAAAATTGCAAGGTAATGGAACAAAATTTGTATGGTAAACCTTTCATAAAGAAATATTTAAACACTAAATAAATGCATTACGTTAGCTCCTTATTACCTATTTTTGATAAATAAAAAATTGGTGTGTATTGATGCTAGTGTAGAAGGTATCAAGGGAGTATTAATGAAAAAAATAAGAGCGTTTAATGATAAATCCAAGAAAATAAATATTCATGAGAAGAATTACCCAACTCGTGACTTAGAACTCTTAGTCATAGTGCATGTCTTAAAGGTATGGAAACATTATCTAATTGGTAGGAAATTTGAATTACATTTTGATCATGAAAGTTTGAGATATTTGTAGACTTGACCTCAGTTGATTTCCAAACAATGGTGACATGTAGATTTTGTGAGTAGTTATGATTATGAATTATCACATATCAAAGGAAATGAGAATAGAGTGGTTGATTCTTTAAGTCAAAGAAGGAATATAGGTGCAATCTTGCAATCTTTGTTATATTTGAATATAATGATTAGAAAAATATCCTTAGATGAAAAATTGTTTCAAGAGGTATGTCAAGCCTTATCAAGGGAGGATTGGAGTGAAAAGAAAATTAGGAAGTATGAATATTATTCCTAGAACAAGATGCCATTTTTCTTTAGAGAAAACAAATATATGTGCTAGATCAATCAGAGTTATGGAGATTAGTATTTCATGAAGCTCATGATGCCCCATATTCTGGACAACTGGGATATCCATGACACTATTCAAGTATCAATCAAATATATTAGTAGCTAGGAATAAAAGTAGATATGGTGGTGTATGTGTCTGGGTGTCTAGAATGTTAATAAATAAAATTCAAACATCGACATCTAGTAGAAAAATGGAATCCTTTGAGTCGACCTAATTGGAAGTGGGAATAAATCATGACGGATTTTATTACAGTATTATAGATGAATTATGAATGCAATGACTCTATTTTTGTAGTAGTTGACTGATTAACCAAGGTAGCACATTTTATTCTAGTCAAGACTACTCATTAAGCATGTTACATAGTTCGTATATTTATCTAAGAAGTGATACCATTACATGGTGTACCTGAAGTTATTTTGTCAGATCAAGATTTAAAATTCACTTCAAAATTTTGGAAGAATTTATTTGAAGATTTTCATTAAAAGTTAAGTTTTAATATAGCTTATCATCTAGAGTCCGATGGAAAAATATAAAGACTTAACTAAACTTTGGAATATATTCTCTAAATGTATGTAATAGATCAACTTAGGAGTTTTCTTACACTAATGGTTACCACCATTCATTAAAGAAGAGATCTTTTGAAGCTTTATACAGATGAAAATGAAATTCATCTATTATTGGGATAATTTGGAAGTGTGAATGACTCAAGGAAGTGTAACTGGAGAAATGGAAAGCATAATGAAGCAAGGCAAGAAAAGCATGAAGACTGTGTTAGTTAGAAATAAAAGATATGTTGATAAGAAATGGACATAATAGAATTTCCAAATTAGTGAGAAAGTATTTCTTCAAGTAAATACAAAGCTAAATTCATTATGTTTGCATATATGGAGAAAACTATCACCAAAGATATTGTGGACCTTCTGAGATTTTGGCACATATTGATGTAGTAGCTTATATATTAGTTAATTACCGCCAACTTGAATATCAATATTGTATTTCATGTATTGTTACTTAATAAATACATTCATGATCCAAATAATTTATTGGATTTCGATTCTATACAAATGGAATACAAATGGGAGTTTCATAATGAGACCATAATTATTACAAGAAATTAGCAGTAACATTTTTGGAGTAGAGTTATTGATTAGGTCAAAGTTTGTTGGCTACAATATTTTGAGGAATATGACACATGGGAGTTAGAGTCCACAATCTAGGGACTTTATTCTTACTTGTTTGCAGATATTTTAGCTCAAGGTATGTATCCTTTCTAAAGGGGGAGGAGTTTTATCACTCCATTTTTCATCTTGCTTATTTTGTTCATCTACTTATAGTTGTTTGATTTCCTTGTTATTATAAACATTATGAGACACTATTATTTTGCTAATGCTTTGGGTAAATTTTGATGACTATGTTAACATCACTTGATTATGCACTTATGGTTGTCATAGGCTTTGATATTGCTAAGAACATGTTATATATTGATTAGGCATAGAACATGTTATATGAGATTGTTTGGTTTCCATGATGGGTTATAATGGTATTTTTATGTTCTTTAAGTGATTTTGTAATGTTATGGAAATTAAAATTTTGTGTCTAAGTTTTAAAAAACATATGGTATTTGTGAAACTAGCATTATTATTAAGAAACATTGAGGTACAAGGATGTTGATATTGGGACCCACATTGACCTTGGTCATATGTCGAGAGAAACTTGAATGAATAGCAATATTGTTGTGGAAATCGTACTCTAAGGAAGGACTCTTGTTTAATGAGAACAACCTATCCTAATGCATTAGGACATTTTGAGGCAAAGAAATGGGGAAATAATGATTTATTTTGTGAAATATTGTTCATAAAGTATAAATTAGGATTTAAGGCATGAAGGGGATAAGGTTAACCTAACCATTGTGTATCATATAACCTAATCAGTTATATCCATAACATAATTTAACCCTAATTATATTTATGGATCTTAATTACTCTTTGTTAGGGGTTGCAGATAAGGATTAGGGGAATAAGTCTGAATAGGAATTTGGTTGTTTTTCTTCTTATGCCATTTTGAACAAAAAGTCTTCCATTAGAAGACTTGGGTTTTTTTGTTGTTTATTTTGGTTTATCTATCTTTGGAAGGGTGAAGTTGGAACCCAAGCCATGAAAGTGATTAGATTAGTTGAGGAATACTCATAGCATTGTATGGATGGGTAAGATGGGGTTTAAGGTGTACCTAGCCTATGGGAGGTACTAAGCCAATTTGTGCCTAAAATTGTTGAGAAGAGCTCCATTGTTGGAGGTGTTGCAATACTAGAGCTAGAGTGTGTATATTTTTTGCACTTTAGAGCCTTGAGAAGAAAGGTGTTGTTGTATCCAAAGGCCTCTCCATGACACAATTGCTTGTAAACATTTGATATTGTTGACACTTGTTTCCATTTCTATGAAAAAGGTGTTTCTTGTTGAATCTACCCTTAGGTGAGTGAGACACTTAGTTTCCCATTGATTTTGATCCCTTCACAAAGAGCATCATCTGTTATGGGTGTTTTCATTTGGTTGGGAGGAAATTTGACCTTAATAGTGTGATTTATCTTTCCATTTGCATTAGAGATAAAGTCTAGTATGCACCAATTAATGGTCATCATCAAGGCATTGGATTCAAATAAGTAAAGTTGTATTTTATTGTTTTTCATTATTGAATTTGTATTTCTTTCTCTTAAAGGCTGAAATTTAGGACTGATGTTATTTATAAGTTAATGTGTTGAGTTAAGGAAGAGAATTTTACCAATTCACAACCCACACAACCTATTCATGCTAGGTCGGATTGTTACAAAGTTTGCTTATGTCATAAAGGAATTTTTTTATTAAATGTATTAACAACATCAAAGTGGAGAAATTTAAACAAATCAAAGTTTACTTTGTCAAAAAGTCACAAATATAAATATAAATAGGAAGAAATTTAGGAATCGAAAATGAGAGGTATCAAAATCAACCTCATTGTATGTAATAGTTATATCACAAGGAAATCAATGTCCCCTAACTCTTTCGTATATTATTTTTATGGTGAATTTTACTATGCGTTATTGTTTAACTTTTTTTTTTGTTAATACTTCCACATATGCAAATCTAGTTTTCCTAGTGAATTTCCATTGCATATTCACAAGAGTATGTCTCCTCCTCTTTGTGACATTCAATTCTCCCTAATACCTCATCCCTTAAGACCCACATCACTGAAGTTTCCAAACATTTTCTATTTGAAAATGTCTTTAATATCCTTTTCATAACCTTTGAGAAAGGTGATAAAATGTTATTATGACTCGAGACTCATTGCCTCATCAACTAGTTTCCTCACCCAATTGCACCTTTTGGAAGAACAAGAGAAAGCATGGATTAGATAGCTTGGATTAAGAAATAGAACCGATCACTTTGACTTCAGTGGATGATGCAAAATAGCAAATGGTGTTAGAATCTTCGTTATCTATTAAATAATGTGCTAGTTTATTTAACCTAGAAGAAAAAAATCCCAACAACTTACGAGGCTCCTAGTGACATATTTTAGAAGATTGATGCCCTTATACAAACATAGTAATGCAACCAAGCCAAAATGTAACCTCTCACATGTAAACTTTGTAGTTTTCTAATCATATACAAAAGGTCAAAAATGTATACTAAACTTGGAATTTGTACTCTAAATTTTAGGAATCAAAATATAGAACATCAAAATCATACGAAGTTTAAATACTTATAAATTGAGTGTGTATGTTTTCATAGTTATTCATAATTCCCATAAAAAAATTATGGAAATAAATTGTGTATGTAATTTTGAAACATCTAACATTTTGAGTGGTCACTCCACCCATCATTAGGAACAATAGAAGCTCAATAATATGAAAAGTTGTTGAAGAATAGATTTATAGGGTAAGAACATGAGATGTCCATTTGAGATAAGAAGAAAGTATTGTGAAAGAATATTAAAGTAAGAAACATTAAAACAAGGGATCTTAATAAGTTGACCATTGTGAAAGAATATTAAAGTCAGAAATATTAAAATTAAAATAAGGGATCTTAATAATAAGTTAATCGTTGAGAAAATTGAAATAAGAGATATAAAAAACAAGTTAACTGTTGATAAAGCTTAGATTAGTTATGCTGGAAGAACAACGCAAACAATTAGGTGAGAATGAGAAATAATAAGAAGAACTTTTAATAAATTTGTTAAGGAGGATGTGGGAAAAATGAAAAAATGCAATAAATAATAATTAGAGTAAACCGCAAAATAAACAATAAGATACTAGAGCCAATAATAAGTAAGAAAAGGAATTAGAATAGGGTAGGGTAAGAAGGATGGAAAATACATGAATTTTAAAATAAAATAAAATTGAAATTAAACAAAGAAATTTATTTGAAAAGAATAGGTCTAACGATCGAGGCAATGTATGAGGAGTTTCCGTGATTGGCTGACTTTGTAGTCATCTTCATGATTGAAATTATTGGGGTGTTTTTCAATTTTGCAGTGCTTCTCGAATGATGCAGGAGGAATAGTAGGGAATTGGGGCATGAATTTTGGTTTGGTCAAAGAAAATTAGGTGATTATATATTGTTGGACACGTAATCCTTGGGATTGTGTTACTTGTAACATAAATTGTAAATATAAGGAGTTGGTGATAGGAAGAGTCACGCGTTGGGGAAGACCAATAGCCACATTTTGTATATTTATTGAGTTTAAAGATAATATAATAACATAACAATGTGGAGTTAGGTTTTATGCCATGCCTAGCCTCATAGTGGTATTAGAGCACATGTTAACTCCATTATTTCTATTGGCATTTTCTTTCCCCCGATGTGCAGAGATGCCTTCATGTTTGTCCCTCTGCCTTTTGGAACTCCGATTGATTTCTCTATATTGTAAAATAGTCTATGTTCCAATCATTCCTTGGCACCAATATGCATTCCATTAATTCGGGATCCACCATATGTGAAACCCGAATTAGTACGAGGTACATGCACCATTGTTTATTTTTATGGGATTGGAGCCGAACCAGTTTGATTGAGGCAAGGTTAGAAGCCATCAAGATGCAGTTAGTCTCAAATAATTTATGTGGTCACGAGAGATGCTCCGTTCACATTTTATTCATGCAAAATTTGATCAAGGAGTGGTAGGAGATTAATTTGAATCTGATTCTCGTTGAATTTTTCATGACGTGTGAGAAAGGAAGAAATTCTTCATGAGCCTTTCGCACATACAATTAAATCTCAGGCTCTTCCATTTTCAATGGTGATGCAATGGTATCAGATTGCCTCATGTCCTTTCAATCCGACAATGGTGGCATCATTGACAGTGGTTTCAGTCTATCAATGATATTCTATTTGTGTATATATGGGAGTGGCACAGTGAAATCTTGTTACAATAATTGCAAGGGCCTTGTGATACCTTGTATCCTATCTATCAGATTTGAACCAATGATCGAATTCTATTGTTTGTGCCATACCTTGTATATGATTAACCCTATACATCGATGTGCAAAGTTCACATGTTTGGTATTGAAATATATTGACTAATTGTACATTGGCATTCCTCTGCTCATAATTCCAAGTTCTAAATTTCAATACATAAGATGGGGACCGAAAGTGTTAAAATAAAAAACCTCGATAGCCTCTGCTAAGTACCTGAGAATTGAAATTAAGAAGGGAAAGGTTGTTTGATCCATGGTCATGTGAAAAGTTTCCAAGTGATACATTGAAAATGTTGCTATGTTCTTGAGCTCACGCTCTGCTACCTTTTTTTTCTAAATTGTTGTCTCCTTCCAGCTGCATTGAAATCTTGTTGTTTTGCTAGTGAAGGTGGAACTCATGCGGCCCCAAATATTTTGAGTCATCTCTTTCTATTGCATCTTTTTCAGCAATACCAGGTGGTATCTCACACCCATATGCATCTCATTCAACCATTGAAGAAGTTTGGACTGGATTTGTAAAATGAAAGGTCATGGAAAGAAGAAGCTCATAAGAAGGGGGGTTGGCATAATCTTTGTCAAATATATGATCTTAAATGTACCCATTGCAGAAGGAATGGATCACATGAAGCAAATAACTGTAGAGTTCCATGGGAGAAGATCAAAGAGAGACAAAATAAAAAAAGAAGATAGAAGTAAAACCAACGGAAGGTAAAGAATCTACTCATTACATTGTTTCTCATTGCAATATAAGAGTAACTAAATATGTGTTTAACACTTCATTTGCTTCTTGGAGAGATGCATGGCTTCTTGACATGGGTGCAACCTCCCACGTGACATTCCGAAGAGACTCCTTTGAAGAATTCAATGAAAATGTATACGATGTAGTGTATTTTGAAAATAAATCGCATCTCAAACCTTTGGAAATGGGCACCATCATGCTCAAATTTCCTAGACTCCCTAATTTTCGTCTACATGATGTTCTCTATCTTCCCGAGCTGCAAAGAAACTTGTTGTCCCTTGTGCACATCTGATAGCAAGGCCACTCTATTCATATCTTCAGTGGCAAAGTTAAAATAAAGAAGGATTTTGACAACATGGTTTCCATGACCAACATGAAGATGGAAGATTGTTGAAGTTGAAAGGGACATCTGCTCATACACAAAATGTTGCATACCTCTCTCATCACACAGTGAAGGTATAATTCCATCTAGTCTTTTGTGGCATACTATATTTGGCCATATTAATTATGACAATCTATGTTTGTTGAGAAAGAATGGTGTTTTTGGTTTTCCTACTATTCCCAGGAAATTGACACAATGTGATGCTTGTATCCTTGAAAAGCATAGTAAACAACCATTTCATGATTTTACTTCTAGAGAATGTGGAAAACTTGAACTGATTCATTCTTATTTGTGTGTCCCTATGCATGTTCCTTTTGCAAATGGAAATATATATATCATGACTTTTATTGATGATTACACCAGGATGTGTTGGGTGTCCTTGCTGAAAGAAAAATCCCAAGCTTTTGAAACTTTAAAAAAATTTCATGTATGGATTCAAAATGAAGATCAATTTCATATTGGCTCTCTTCACATTGATAATGGAAGAGAATATACATCTAATGAATTTGAAAGCTACCTTCACCAACATGGGATCAAACATAAAACCACAGTTCCATACAATCCTCAACAAAATGGTGTAGCTGAACGAATGAATGAGACACTCCTAAATATGGTTCATTCCATGATGTTTTTCAAGAATGTAAAATTAATATTTTGGGTTGATGTTGTTCTATGTGCAACTTATGTGAAAACTAGTGTCCATATCATGCTCTTAAAAAAAAGCTTGATTATGAAATGTGGTATGGTTGCATTCCTTTAGTGAGGCATCTCAAGATCTCAAGGTCTTTGGTTCCACATGTTATGCCTTGATACCTAAGGGGAAAAGAAGAAATCTTGATGCAAGGAGTCAGAAGTGCATCTTCTTGGGGTACTCAAATACCACCAAGGGATATTGTATTTACGATGATACAAACAAGAAATTTGTCCTCTCCAGAGATGTAATATTTCTTGAATCCTCCAAGAATGATGAACCTGTTGAGAGGTGTAACACCCTATTTCCCCCAGTTTGTAAAAATAACTGGACTGGCCAAGAACTATGGCAAACTTATAAATGTGAATATGTGATGTAAATGGACCTTGAGGAAAAGGTCAATGAATGTGAATAAAATTTTGAATTTATTGCAGGACTGCTGAGAGGGGATGTGCAGAAAAAGAGACCACGATGATGGTGAAAAGCACCTGGAAAGGTGGCGTTAACTTCCACCCAGAATTAATACCGTATTTGGACTCCACTGGCCCGGAGAACCAAAAGTGGCTCGCTGGCCCTGAATTAAATGCCTCGCAGACTGGTAGGTTGATGGCTCCTCAGGAATTAATAAGGGATGGGGAGGTGAACCGCCCATCTGTAGAGCCATCATGACTGGCCAGTGCGAGGGTAATCGCGCCACACGCAACCTCGCAAGAGGATAAGGCGTGGGGTAGAAGCGATTGGGAAAAGGGAGCAGACGTGAGGGGAGAACTCTGGAAATATGCAGAGTGAGTGATAGCAGAGAGGAAGGATTGCAAACTTCACTCCTGGTCACTAGAAAACAGAGACGCAGTCTCACAACATCATGGTCTCAGCTCCGAGGTGGCTAGTGGTAAATCCGCTAGGAGTCGCTAAGCCTACGGTTGGGTGGAAACGAGCACCCCTCTCAGCAGTTGCTTGAACCCTGGTGTTATCTTTGATAAGTGTTTTGTCTCTGGCATCTTGAAATATATATATATGCTTATTCTGATAATTATGCTCATAAGTTGTGAAACTGCGAATGATTTCATTATAAGAATGACTATATGGTGTTTTGATCAGTACTAGTAGTTGCATATTTATATGGAAAGACTACGTATGGTTTATGTCCTCATGAATTCGTTAGTTGTGTGCGTACTGTTCCAATTCATACTTCACGCCTGGCTCTCGGGAGGACGACATCCTTATATACCTCAGGTAGTACCCTGAGTAACCCTCCCCATAGGATTATCTTCCTTGAAAATCCCATCAAGAACCGGGAAGGCGGTTGTGAAGGAGTAAGGCCTTAGTAACCTTGCATAAGGAGGAACGATCCTCTTGAAAACCAAGATGACAACATAAGGATGAAGTAACAAATCGACGGATGAGATCCCGTCGGGAGATCTGTGGTCACTCACGACCGTCAGATCATAGGAAGGAGTTGGAAGGTTAAGTACCTTAACCTTATAGGTATGAGTCGATGGACGAGATTCCGTCGAGAAATATGCGGACACACCCGACCATTGGATTGGTCGGAGAAGGTAAGATGTTAAGATTCCTTACCCCTTTGTTTTCTATATCTTCTTGGGCAGCGAGGAATTTGGGATCGTAGATCTCCAAGGTCCATGAGATTATCTAGACCGTGGATCTTTTCCATGTCCAAGGAGTTGTGGAAGAATGCTTGGGTAGGAACTGATCTGGGTCGTCAGATCTCGGCTGGAAAAACCCGACAGCCATTGGATCTATCCGGAGTTACCCAAGGGTTAAAAACCCCTGTGAATTGGGATTTTCCATGGTGAAAACCCCAGGAAGGATCTGAGCCATCTGATTAACGGAGGCCATGTGTCGTAAGATCTCCTATTTCGGGAAATCGGGAATCGCTGAATCGGGATTCCTATTGACAAGAGTTTGGGATTTTCCATGGTGAAAACCCCGAGACGGATCTGATCCATTCAATTAACGGAGGCCACGTGTCGTAAGATCTCCCATTTCGGGAAATCGGGAATCACGGAATCGGGATTCCTGTTGACAAGAGTTCAGGATTTTCCATGGTGAAAACCCCGGGATGGATCTGAGTCGTTCGATTAACGAAGGCCACGTGTCGTAAGATCTCCCATTTCAGAAAATCGGGAATTGCGGAATCGGGATTCCTGTTGACAAGAGTTCGGGATTTTCCATGGTGATAACCCCGGGACGAATCTAAGTCGTCCAATTGACGGAGGCCACGCGTCGTGAGTTCTCCCATTCTGGGGAATTAATAATCGCGAGATCTGGAGTCCTGGCGACAAGGGGTCGGGACTTTCCTGGGTGGAAACCCCGGAGCAGTTGTGAACCGTTCGATTTAAGGAGGTGATGTGTCGAGAGATTACCCATTTCAGGAAAACAGGGATCGGGGATTCAGGAGTTCCGTTGACAAAAACTTAGGATCTTGCCTTGACAAATCCCGATCCATAATGTCGAGAAAATAGCATGTGGCTAAATCCCAATTGACAGACAAGATTCCTTCGGGAAATCTCAGGGTCCGTAACGACCATTCAATGTGAGGAAGAGATGCCAGTTTTACGCTAGGGCGCGAACACGCATTAGGGTAAGTAGTGAGTAGATCTGGATGGCCAGAGTCCACCCGCCCAGATCTACGGCTGAGGATGCTTTCCGGAGCCCCCTTGCCATTCTGCTTTTAATGGGGGAGGGGGGTCCGGAATTGGACACACAACTCTCGAACGGTCGAGATTAATTCATCATGATCAATGGCTCTCAGGTGGATTCCGGACCCCCCTTTCCATTCTGCCTTTAAGGGGGGGGGGATCCAGAATAATGTGGCATGTGAAGTGGGGCTGTCGACCACCATGTTGCGTTTCCCTCTCTGCCACCTGTGTTCCACTTAACCGCGCAACAGGGCCGTTTCTCATTGGCAGTTCTCTGGCCCTGTTGGGATTTGTTCCTATTAGCCATTTGCTAACCCTGTAGGGATTCGTCCCCATTGGTCGATTGCTAGCCCTGTCGGGATTCGACGGTTGCCAAGTCAAACGACTCGACCTCACTATAGTGTCGAAGTGCGAAATATGAAAGAGGTACTGCGTTTATTCGGACTGTGATCATGACCCGCGACCACATGGGAGCGGGGAGAGAGATAGAGCTTGCTTACACTGGTCCTCCATGGATGTTTAGGGCTTCTGATTCGGTAGAAGACCAGAAAAATCTGATTTAGGTAGTGGGTATGTGACAAAGTGGTATCAGAGCATGGTTACAACACTCATCCTGATTGGGCTCATGAACAAGTTGTGCATAAGCTCCGTTCGAAGTACTCCTACGAAGAGCAACCCCCTAACGTAACTCTCTTGTCCAGGATTGAAAAACTTGGAAACAAGAACTCGACTGTGTATGCATGTGAAAGAATTATAAATTATGTGCAGATTATAAAAATATATCTAACTCTTGACTAACAATCAGCGTTTGTCTTTTCATCTAAGTGGACGATCATCCACGGGAATTTACAGACGCAGAGAATGGTAACTCACCAAGAGATGAGAGAAGGCTCCCACAATAGAGATGAAGAGTCTGATGAAATAAGAGCAATAGGAACCCCTCCAGATCTAGCTGAGACTGTGAGGAGTCTCATGGTTGAATTGCAAAGCTGCAAGGCCGACAATGAAAGGATGATGAAAGAACAAGAAAAGCAAACTGAAATTAATGCAGTGTTACTTCAAAGCTTATCCAACCTACAGTGACAAATGTAGCATGAACCCGAAGTGTAGAAACATGGTTGTATCAGTGGCCATACTGAGAGAAGCACTTCAAGAAAGGTCCACCCCAGAGGTAAAGGACCCGTGCCGGACGATTCCACTGAGAAGGAAGCTAGCGATTCAGAAGGCTCTTCCAGCAGTAGGACCAGTTCCTATTCTTGAAGAAAACAAAAGAAGCAAAAGACTTCCAAGAGTCATAAATTTGAGGAATTCAGAAAGGCCAAACCTCCCTCCTTCGATGGTGAGATAAAGAAGGGAGAGGAAGCTGAGGCCTGGCTACTTGGACTGAAGAAATATTTCAGAGTCCATGATTTTTCAGAGAATTTGAAGGCCCGAGTGGCCACTTTCAATATGAACGGAAAGGCTTCCATCTGGTGGGAAGACCTTAAGAATATGAAAGGGGTCCGCGAGGAGGACCTGTCTTGGAAACCGTTTGAAAAGTACTTCGGGAAGAAGTATTTGTCGAAAAAAATATTTCGATGAGAAGGCTAAAGAGTTTTATGAACTCAAACTGGGACAACTCACTATAGACGAATATGTCAACAAATTCCTCAACTTATTGAGATATGTACCCTACATCAAAGTAGAGAAGGTGAAGGCGCAACGCTTCATCAGTGGACTACCCAAGGAATACCAGAACCGAATCGAATTTGACGAGCCAAAGACCTTAGAAGACACTATTTGAAAAGCAACATATTGTCATGAACAATATGGACATCGGGCAGAGTCTCGTGGAGACTGGAAACAGAAGAGTGGTTCGAGATTTCAGAAAAAGGGGATCAAATCCTCAGGATTTAAAAACTACAAGAAGAACCCCCGAATGAACTTTCCAGCCTGGAAGTGTACTCCAGTAGAACTTTCCCTCGGTGGGCGGAAATAAAACTTCTGGACCTATAGCAGTAAATACTAATAACCCAAAGAGAGAACCTCTGAAATGTTGGGGTTGCAGAGAAGAGCATCTCCTGAGAGATTGTCCACACCAACAACAGAATAGTCGGAAAGTTTATAACATTCAGGAAGCGACCACAGTCAATGATGTGGCAAGGAGTGTGCCGCAGAGTTATGCAGCCTTGGATAATAACCAAGCTGACCACCAAGCTTCAGTGGTGGAAATAGAAGGTATGATCTTCAACCATCTGGTGTCTGTTTTGATTGACCCTGGTTCAAACTTGAGTTATATGGCCCCTAAAGCTGTTGATAAGTGTAAGCTACAACCACGAAAACAAACTAAGCCATGGTTGGTACAATTAGCCACTGGCACCAAAAGAAAGGTGGTAGAGGTCATACCAGCCTGCCAGTTAATGTTGGGTGAATTCCCCACCCAAGCAACCCTTAACGTATTACCCCTGGGATCATACGATCTGTTGATTGTTATGGACTGGTTGTCCACCCATAAAGCCAAATTGGACTGTTACCATAAAACCTTAGAATGTGTGAGAAAAGAGGGAAAAAGGATAACCCTCCAAGGGATCCGAAAACCGGTCTCGGTGAGACAAATATCAGCCCTGCAAATGAGAAAGTATTGCCGAAAGGGATGTCCCCTATATGCAATACAGGTGTTGAAAACAATCGAAGGTTCTAAACTAAGCCCTGATGATCACCCTATCCTGAGAGAATACAGAGATGTGTTTCCGAAAGAGGTACCGGGTCTACCTCTGAGAAGAGACATTGACTTCTCGATAGAGCTCGCACTAGGAGCGGTGCTGGTGTCTAGAACACCCTACCAGATGAGCACACCTGAGTTAGTTGAACTCAAATTGCAATTGAAAGAAATGATGGATAAGGGTTATATTCAACCCAGCATGTCCCCATGGGGAGCACCAGTCCTGTTTGTGAAAAAGAAGGATGGCACCCTTAGACTATGTATAGATTATAGACAACTTAATAAAGTAACCATAAAGAACAACTACCCCTTGCCCAGGATCGATGATCTATTCAATCAGTTGGGAGGCGCGTCTGTTTTCTCAAAGATTGACTTGAGGTCGGGATACCATCAAGTCCGAATCAAGGGTGAAGACATCCATAAAACTGCTTTCCGGACATGGTATGGTCATTATGAGTTTGTGGTAGGGCCATTTGGGTTAACCAATGCCCCTGCCACTTTCATGTGCTTAATGAACAATGTACTCAGTAAATTTTTAGATAAATTTGTACTAGTCTTCATTGATGACATATTAATCTACTCTAAGAATAGAGAAGAACATGAAGAGCATCTTAGACTGGTGTTGCAAGTGCTAATAGAGCATCAACTCTACGCTAAATTCAGCAAATGTGACTTCTTTCAGAAGAAAATACATTACTTGGGACATGTTCTGTCCGAGGAAGGGGTAGTAGTAGGTCCTGACAAGATCAGGTCTATCATGGAATGGCCTACCCCAAAGGATGTCTCAGACATCAAATCCTTTATGGGATTGGCGGGATACTATAGGAGATTTATAAAAGGATTCTCCAAGATTGGTTGTCCAATTACTGCCCTCCAGAAGAAGGGGACAAAATTCCTGTGGACACAGCAATGTGAAGAAAGATTTCAAACCTTGAAACATCTACTAACCCACACACCCGTGTTGAAAACCATTGACCCAGAAGATGACTTCCTTGTGTGCACAGATGCCTGTAAAGAAGGGCTCGGAGGAGTCCTTATGTAGGAAGGAAAGGTGATCTGCTACGAATCTCGAAAATTGAATGAACATGAGGTCAACTATGTGACTCATGATCTAGAAATGGCTGCCATAGTGCATGCCTTAAAAATATGGAGGC
Organism: Picea mariana; assembly: GCA_032191745.1. Classification (NCBI taxonomy): domain Eukaryota; kingdom Viridiplantae; phylum Streptophyta; class Pinopsida; order Pinales; family Pinaceae; genus Picea; species Picea mariana. The sequence goes on along the minus strand of JASDQU010099760.1, from coordinate 338,936 downwards.
ATTACCTCTTGGGAAGAAAATTTGTACTTATGACAGATCACTGTGGATTACGATATTTGTTCGACCAACCAAAGCTCAATGCTAGACAAGCTAGATGGATGGCCCTCCTTAGCGAATTTTATTTTGAAATCAAACACATCAAAGGGAAAAAAAATAGGGTGGCCGATGCCCTTAGCAGAAGCATGAAAACAATTCACCTAGCAGCGGTGAGTACCTGTGAAACAGATGTCGAGAACAGAGTCAGAAATGCACAAGAGACAGATCTCTTCGTTCAAACTGTGACCTTGTACCTACAGCAAAAAACCTCTGAAGTAAAGTATGAAGGCTACCAGATGACCGAAGGAGGTCTGCTCACTTACATAGATAGACTGTACATTCCAAATGGTGACGACTTGAAGAGGTTCATTATGGATGAACTACATAAAAGACCATACACTAGTCACCCAGGATACCAGAAAATGATCACTGCCACCCGGAAACAATTTTATTGGCCTGGATTGAAGAAGGACATAGCCAAATATTTGGCCCAATGCATAGAGTTCCAACAGGTTAAAGCAGAACATCGACACCCAGCAGGACTATTACACCCTTTACCCATCCCAGAATGGAAATGGGAAACTGTCTCCATGGATTTTATCACTGGATTACCAACTTCAACCAAACAAAATAATGCCATTATGATGGTGGTGGATAAACTGAGCAAGTCTGCTCATTTCATCCCCGTCAAATCAACCTGCAAGGCGATAGATATCACCCAGATATTCATGAAAGAGGTGTTCAGACTGCACGGTATGCCGAAAGAGATAGTGTCTGACAGAGACACAAAATTTACTTCCAATTTTTGGAAATCACTGATGGCTGGATTGGAGACCAAATTGTTGTTCAACACCGCCTACCACCCTCAAATTGACGGATAGATGGAAAGAGTGAATCATATATTAGAGGATATGTTAAGGATGCATGTAATGCATCAACCCAGGAAATGGGAAGATACCTTCCATTGGTATAATTTGCCTACAACAACGACTACCAAGCATCCTTAAAGATGAGTCCCTTCGAGGTCCTCTATGGTAGACAGTGTAATACTCCAGTCAGCTGGAGTAATCCTGTAAATAGGATTTCTTTTGGATCTGACATTTTGAAATAAATGGAACAACAAGTGACTTGGATAAAACAAAATCTAAAGGTCGCTCAGAACCGACAAAAAAGTTATGCTGATCAAAAGAGAACTCCAAGAGAGTTCAAAACGGGAGACCATGTATATCTCAGAATTAAGCCCAGAAGGAGTTCCCTGAGAATGGGAGCTTGTGCCAAGTTGGCACCCCGGTATTGTGGACCCTTTGAGGTTCTAGATAGAGTGGGACTTGTAGCCTATCGGCTAGCACTTCCTCCCATAGTAAAATCACATAATGTTTTCCATGTTTCATTATTGAAGAAATATGTACATGATGCTAATCATATAATTGACTGGTCTGTGATCCTGGTGGAACCAGAGGGAGAATTTCTACCAGAACCCCAATGCATACTGGACAGAAAGGAAACCCCGCTCCAGAACAGAACCATTGCACAGGTCAAGGTGCAGTGGAAACATTTTGGCCCAGATGAGGCTACATGGGAAATGGAGGAAACTGGGGGAAACTGGATTGGCCAAGAACTATGGCAAAATCATAAATGTGAATATGTGATGTAAACGGACCTTGAGGAAAAGGTCAATGAATGTGAATAACATTTTTAATTTATTGCAAGACTGTTGAGAGGGGATGTGCAGAAAAAGAGACCACGATGACGGTGGAAGGCACCTGGAAAGGTGGCGTTAACTTCCACCCAGAATTAATACCGTATTTGGACTCCACTGGCCCGGAGAACCAAAAGCGGCTCGCTGGCCCCGAATTAAATGCCTCGCAGACTGGTAGGTTGATGGCTCCTCAGGAATTAATGAGGGATGGGGAGGTGAACCACCTATCCGTAGAGCCATCATGACTGGTCGGTGCGAGGGTAATCGCACCACATGCAACCTCGCAAGAGGATAAGGCGTGGGGTAGAAGCGATTGGGAAAAGGGGGCAGACGTGAGGGGAGAAATCTGGCAATATGCAGAGTGAGTGATAGCAGAGAGGAAGGATTGCAACCTTCACTCCTGGTCACTGGAAAATAGAGACGCATTCTCACAACATCGTGGTCTTAGCTCGGGGGTGGCTAGTGGTAAATCTACTAGGAGTTGCTAAGCCTACGATTGGGTGGAAACGAGCACCCCTCTCAGCAGTTGCTTGACCCCTGGTGTTATCTCTGATAAGTGTTTTTCCTTTGGCATCTTGAAATATATATATATATTCTTATTCTGATAATTATGCTCATAAGTTGTGAAACTGCGAATGATTTCATTATAAGAATGACTGTATGGTGTTTTGATCAGTACTAGTAGTTGCATATTTATATGGAAAGACTACGTATGGTTTATGTCCTCATGAATTCATTAGTTGTGTGTGTACTGTTCCAATTCAGACTTCACGCCTGGCTCTCGGGAGGACGACATCCTTATATACCTCACGTAGTACCCTGAGTAACCCTCCCCATAGGATTACCTTCCTTGAAAAGCCCATCAAGAACCGGGAAGGCGGCTGTGAAGGCGTAAGGCCTTAGTAACCCTGCATAAGGAGGAATGATCCTCTTGAAAACTGAGATGACAGCATAAGGATGAAGTAACAAATTGACGGATGAGATCCCGTCGGGAGATCTGTGGTCACTCATGACCGTCAGATCAGAGGAAGGAGCTGGAAGGTTAAGTACCTTAACCTTATAGGTATGAGTCGATGGACGAGATTCCATCGGGAAATTTGTGGACACACCCGACCGTTGGATTCGTAGGAGAAGGTAAGGTGTTAAGATGTCTTACCCCTTTGTTTTCTTTATCTTCATGGGCAATGAGGAATTTGGGATCGTAGATCTCCAAGGTCCATGAGATTATCTGGACCGTGGATCTTTTCCACGTCCAAGGAGTCGTGGAAGAATGATTGGGTAGGAACTGATCTGGGCCGTCAGATCTCGGCTGGAAAAACCTGACAGTCGTTGGATCTATCTGGAGTTAACCGAGGGTTAAAAACCCCCGTGAATCGGGATTTTCCATGTTGAAAACCTCGGGACAGATCTGAGCCGTCCAATTAACAGAGGCCACGTGTCGTAAGATCTCCCATTTCGGGAAATTGGGAATCGCGGAATCGGGATTCCTGTTGACAAGAGTTCGGGATTTTCCATGGTGAAAACCCTGGGATGGAGCTGAGCTGTCTGATTAATGGAGGCCATGTGTCGTAAGATATCCCATTTCGGGAAATCGGGAATCACGGAATCGAGATTCCTGTTGACAAGAGTTCAGGATTTTCCATGGTGAAAACTCCGGGACGGATCTGAGCCGTCCTATTAACAGAGGCCATGTGTCGTAAGATCTCCCATTTCGGGAAATCGGGAATCGCGGAATCGGGATTCCTGTTGACAAAAGTTCGGGATTTTCCATGGTGAAAACCCCGAGATGGATCTGAGCCGTCCGATTGATGGAGGTCACGCATCGTGAGATCTCCCATTCCGGGGAATTAGAAATCGCGAGATTGGGAGTCCTGGCGACAAGGGGTCGGGACTTTCCTGGGTGGAAACCCCGGAGCAGTTGTGGACCGTCTGATTTAAGGAGGTGACGTGTCGAGAGATTACCCATTTCGGGAAAACAGAGATCGGGGATTCAAGAGTTCCATTGACAAAAACTCAGGATCTTACCTTGACAAATCCCGATCCATAATGTCGAGAAAATAGCATGTGGCTAAATCCCGATGGACGGACAAGATTCCTTGGGGAAATCTCAGGGTCCGTAACGACCGTCCGATGTGAGGAAGAGATGCCAGTTTTACGCTGGGGCGCGAACGCAAAATAGGGTAAGTAGTGAGTAGATATGGATGGCCAGAGTCCACCTACCCAGATCTACGGCTGAGGATGCATTCCGGAGCCCCCTTGCCATTCTTATTTTAATGGGGGAGGGGGTCCCGGAATTGGACACACAACTCTCAAACGGTCGAGATTAATTCATCATGATCAACGACTCTCAGGTGGATTCCGGAACCCCCTTGCCATTCTGCCTTNGGGGCGGGGGGGGGGGTCCGGAATAGTGTGGCGTGTGAAGTGGGGCCCCTCCTGTCATGTTGACCACCGTGTCGTGTTTCCCTCTCTGCCACCTGTGTTCCACTTAACCACTCAACGGGGCTGTTTCTCATTGGCGGTTCTCTGGCCCTATTGGGATTTGTTCCTATTAGCCATTTGCTAACCCTGTAGGGATTCATCCCCATTGGCCGATCGCTAGCCCTGTCGAGATTCGGCGGTTGCCAAGTCAAATGACTCGACCTCACTATAGTGTCGAAGCGTGAAATATGAAAGAGGTACTACGTTTATTCGGACTGTGATCATGACCCGTGACCACATGGGAGCGGGGAGAGAGAAAGAGCCAGCTTACGCTGGTCCTCCATGGATGTTTAGGGCTTTTGATTTGGTAGAAGACCATAAAAATCTGATTTAGGTAGTGGGTATGTGACAAGAGGCATCTTGATCATCTAGACAGGTTCACTCATGTAAAGACGTATCATGAATTTTATTATGATATTATAGATATTGAAAGGGGGATCCCTATATTGGGTCAATCTCTAGAATCTCCTTTTGAAGCACCATATCCCCCACATGAAGAAGTTCCTGCCACTTTATCAGAACCCACATTTCATTTGGATGATGTGATCAAGAGGATTGAAAAGAAAAGTCTTGATTATAAATCAACACCATCTCAATCATCTAAGCAACCTCCACCATCTCAGAAACATCCACCAAAATGGCTCACAAAAACACTTGAAAGTGTTCATCTTGATGAGGTCAGAAACACAAGAACCATAATTTCCTCAAGACAAGATGGAGATAATTTAGATAATTCAAACTTGAGTGATATAGATGACATGGATGTTTCATATGATTGTGAGTTGAGTTTATCTACTAACCTTGAACCAACTTCCTTTAAGGAAGCCACTTTTCATAATGAGTGGAAAGAATCCATGTAGAAAGAATATGATGCTCTCATCGAGAATGGGACATGGAATTTAGTGGACCCTCCATTTGGAACCAAACCAATCATATGCAAGTGGGAATTCAAGAACAAGTACAAATCAAATGTCTCACTTGACAAGAACAAAGCAAGGCTCTTGTGATCTGAAATCCGTGCATAGTAATTTACACCTTGACTTTGATTTTAACAAGATATTTTTTGACAATGCATGTGAATGTATAAGTGGTAAAAACTTAAAGAATGAAGAGAATTTACAGAAAACAAAAAGAAGCAAACCATCAACATAATATAACACCAGAAGTTGATAACGGAGTTCGGAAAATCTTCCTACGTCTCTGGGCCCTTAGCTACAGTGCGGGAGGCTTATTTATTATTCCTCAATGCTAAAAAATATGTTTTGAAATTACATCACTTAGTTCTCTGACTAACTCAGTTGTACTCTAATTTGTATTAGGAACCCGATGCAACAGACGACACTCAAAAATGAGGAGTAGAACTCCCAGAATAAGCCTCGCAAGCTCAAACACTCTTATGGCTTTGCTTCCTAAGATGACTTTAGCCTTCACAAATTATCCTTGAATTTGCTTCCAAATTTTCTTCTGATCTATTTTTCAAGACCTCCTCGAAAAGACTCAATCAATCCTCACTGAGATCCCCTCTCAAATGGGCTCAAACAAGCCACTTACACAATGAGGACATGTCAACAAGCCTTTCTTCTAAAAACTCCCTCTCCTAACTCTTGCTTCAAGAGTCACTTGTGACTTATTTAAAAACTAAATAATGCTTGGTTTATATAGTATTGGGTTTGGGGTTCACATCCCAAGTTCCTCCCAAAATCTGGCCTCAAATCGAGCTCCAAATCCTCCAATAATGGGAAAAATCCCATTAAAATCAGCATAATATCATAAAAAATCATATTATAAAGTGGAAAACCCACTTTTGGAAACATAATTCTTGTGAACCCATTTTCCTTCAGCCCCTAGTCATGTGGCCATGTGCTAGGCCTTGCGCCCTAGTCTTTCGCCCTGGTTCTTTGCCCCTGGTCGCTTGGAAGGCCATATGTCCACGTGCTAGAGTGGTAGCTCCGGTCCTTAGCCTATGGTCCTGATCACATGAAAGGTGCCTTGGTCGACGGGATAGCCCTGTCGATCGGGCACTAACCCCAAAACTCCATGCTAAGCCACTTTAAATAGAACCTTGCCACTTCGATAACTAAGAAACACTCCTACCTTAGTTGCTAGCGCATTGTGTGTAGTTCATTTCCTAGTCTGGAGGTCATGCATTCGAATCTGCCGGAGGCTCAAAAAAAATTTTGACTTGGCCCTCATTGGCCTTATCTAGGATGCCACGTGGTGCCCTGTGATTGGGCCATGTGTCACGCTCTGACTGGCTCATATAGCTCAGTCAACCAACACAGTCACCCTACCAACTCACCTGCACATTCATCACCGTATGCCATGTCATTGATATGTGTCCTCATTTGAGCTTTCTACGTGTCTTCCATATAGCCACGCGTCACTTCCATACAGTTCCACATGTCATTTTTTCACTATCCTATGTTTCGCCCATACAACCACATGTCGACTTTTTACTGGTCCAACTCGACCCTGAAAATGCCAAATCTGGCTGCCACATGGCACGTATTGGTGCTTCCACATGTCCTATTGACATCATGCTGAAGTCATATGCCACCTATCATGCTGACATATTGATGACGTCAGCAGTACAGACTGTTGACTTGACTTTGACTTTTTGCTTATTTGACCTAAACTTCAGATCGTGATAACTTTGCCATACAAAGTCCATTTTCAAAAAATAATATATTGTCGGAATCGGCACGATGATCACTATGCAATGGCATTGGTTTCGTCCAAATCTGTGAAATTCTAATTTTTGGCCTTTTTGGATCCATTTAGATCACACCTCCCCACTGGGACTTTTTGTTTCTCCAAAAAGGTTGTTACATCAATTGACTACATCATTACATCAATCGAATAAAATAAACAATAAATAGTCTAGACTCGACAAAACATTAACTAGACTCAATAAGTGATGAAATCACTTTTATTACATCAAGTATACTAGACATTGACTCGATGAAACATTTACATATGTGGCATAAAATCTTCCCAGTTCCAAGCAAATGACCCATCTCTTTCCGATGGAGTTTCACGGTCGTTCTTCTACTCCTCTACAACATCCTTCTTCTGCTCTAGCACTTCAGGATTTTTGGAGTGTCTCAACTCTAAATACAGCTTCCAACAACTATCTTCACAATGCCCATTCCTTTGACAATGTGAGCAATAATTTCGTGCTTGAACAAATTTAATGAAGCCTTGCCTTGTCTTGTTCAAGGATTTGTACCAATCTTCTCAGCTCAACATTTTCTCGCTAAATCTGTTGATTTATCTGCTCGAGTTCCTGGATTCTATCTCTCTTTCACAATTCCTGAAAGATTTTCCCCATGCTTATTCACAATTCCTAAAATATAGTCAGCCTTCTCTGATAACACTTGATCTGAAATCGGTGCATAGTAATTTACACCTTGACTTCGATTTTAACAAGATCTTTTCTGAAAATGCATGTGAATGTATAAGCGGTAAAAAATTTAAGAATTAAGAGAATTTTCATAAAACACAAAGAATAAAGCCATCAACAAAATAGAACACCAAAAGTTGATAATAGAGTTTGGAAAATCTGCCTACGTCTCTGGGCCCTTAGTTGCAGTGTGGGAGGCTTATTTATTATTCCTCAATGCTCAAAAATTTGTTTTGAAATTACATCACTCAGTTCTCTCATTGACTTAGTTGTACTATGCTTTGTCTCAGGAACCCGATGCAATAGACGACACTCAAAAAGGCAGAGTAGAACTCCTGGAATAAGCCTCGCAAGCTCATACACTCTACTGGCTTCGCTACCTAAGATAACTTTAAACTTCACAAATTATCCTTGAATTTTCTGCCAAACTGCCTTCTAATCTATTGTTCAATACCTCCTCGAACAGACTCAAACAAGCCTCACTGAGATCCCCTCTTAGATGGGCTCAAACAAGCTACTTACACAATGAGGACATGCCAACAATCCTTTCTTCCGAAAACTCCCTCTCCTCACTCTTGCTTCAAGAGTCACTTGTGAATTGTTTCAAAACTAAACAATGCTTGGTTTATATAGTATTGGGGTTGGGGTTCACATCCCAACTTCCTCCCAAAATCTAGCCTCAAATCGGGCTCTGGATCCTCCAATAATGGGAAAAATCCCATTAAAATCATCATAATATCATAAAAAATCATATTATAAATTGGAAAACCCACCTTTGGTAACATAATCCTTGTGCTCCCCTTTTCCTTCGACCACTAGTCATGTGGTGCACCATGTGGCCACGTGCTAGGCCCTGGGCCCTAGTCTTCTACCCTGGTCCTTTGCCCCAGGTCACTCAGAAGGCCATATGGCCACGCGCTGGAGTGGTAGCCCCAATCCTTAGCCTATGGTCCCGGTCACATGAAATGTGCCTTGGTCGGCGGGCTAGCCTTGTCGATCAGGCTCTAACCCCAAAACTCCACGCTAATCCACTTTAAATAGAACCTTACCACTTCAATTACCAAACAACACTCCCGCCTTGGTGGCTAGCGTGTTGTTTGTAGTTCATTGTCTGGTCTGCAGATCACACGTTCGAATCTGCTGGAGGCTCAAACAAATTTTTGACTTGGCCCTCATTGGCCTTATACGGGATGCAACGTACTTCCCTGTGATTGGGACACATGTCACGCTCTGACTTTCTCGTACAACCCAATCAACGAGCACAGTCACCCTGCCAACTCACCTGCATAGTTAATACCATATGCCATGTCACTACCACGTGTCCTCATCTAATCTTTCCATGTGTCACTTCCATACAATTCCACGTTTCATGTTGTCACTGGCCCACATCACGTTTGTATAGCCATGTGTTGACTTTTTACTTGTCCAACTCAGCCCTAAAAATACCAAATCTGGCTGCCACATGACATGTCTTGGTGTTGCCATGTGTCCTATTGACATCATGCTAATGTCATCTTCCACCTGTCATGTTGACATACTGCTGACGTCAGCAGTATGAACTGTTGACTTGACTTTGACTTTTTGCATGTTTAACCTGAACTTCAGATCGTGATAACTTCTCCAAACGGAGTCCATTTTCGAAAAATAATATACTGTCGGAATCAACACGACGAGCATTACGCAATGGCGTTGGTTTCGTTCGAATCTGAGAAATTCAAAATTTTGGCCTTTTTGGATCCATTTGGATCATCATGGAAAAAGTATTTGCACAAAAAGGTGTTTATTATGAGGAGAATTTTTCCCCCACAACAAAATGGGCTGCCATCCATACTCTATTTGCCATGGAAGCACAAAATGGTTGGAAAAATCATCAAATGGATGTGAATACTTCTTTCTTGAATGGAGAGTTGAAAGAGAATGTTTTCATGTCTCATCCAAAATGTTTTGTTGTGAAGAGACAAGAACAAAAAGTATGCAAGCTCATAAAATCATTATATGGCCTTAAATAAGCACTGCGAGCATGGTATGAAAAATTAATTGAGCACCTTCTAAAATTGAATTTCAAGCATTTCAATATTGACAATGCAACTTTGTTTATCAAGAAAGTTGGAAAAAATGTTGTATATATTGTAGTATATGTAGATGATTCATTGATAACAAGGAAACATGAAAGCTACATTGCATCCATAAAGAAAGAGTTGAAGAAAGACTTTGAGATGACAAATTTGGGACATCTTCACTACTATTTGGGCATTGAGGTGAGATTTTGGACTCAAGTACTATAAAGTGGATGACTTCAACCTGATCGGATATTGATTTGATTCATACTTTGTTAGGGATAAGGAAAATGGAGTGTCAATATCAGGCTATATCATGAGTCTTGGATCAACAATTGTCTCCTAGAGATCACACAAATTGTTAGTTCCAGTAGATTCCACAACAGAGATAGAATTTGTAGTAGTTGAAGAAGTAATGAAAGAAATTGTGTGGCTTAGGAAAATACTTTAATATTTGCATGAGAAACAAGTGAATTCTACTCCTCTTCTAGTTGAAAATACTTTTGCAATCAAGTTGGCCAAGAATCCTAGATTCCATGTTTGAACAAAGCACATCAACACAAATTATCACTTGATTTGATATCATGCAGAGGCAAAGACTATTCACTTGAGACATTGTTCTAAAAATGAGCAAATTGCGAACATCTTCACCAAAGCACTTGGAAGAGAAAAAAATGAAACGTTCAGAATGATGCTTGGACTCACAAACACCCCTTCTAATTAAAGGGGGAAATGTTGGAGACATAATCCTCGGGATTGCATTACTTGTAACATAAATTGTAAATATGAATAGTCGTAGGTGATAGGAAGAGACGCCCATTGGGGAAGACCAACATTCACATTTTGTATATTTATTGAGTTTCAAGCTAATGCAATAACATAACAATGTGGAGTTACGTTTTCTTCCATGCCTGGCCTGGCAAATAAAGGAGTGTTATACAATAGTTGACTTAGTTATCTGGTTGTGGGTTGTGTCAGCTATATGCTCTTTGAGACAACCTTTAAAATATCTGTCAGTTTGGCCTATGTATGACTTGTCATAGAAGCACATAATTTGTTAGACTCTTGGACCAAGCATCGAGTCAATTTTTTTCTCAGCAGTTTTGAATAATTTCTTAAGGGTTTTACAAGGTTTGAAAAAGGTTTTGATAGTCTTTTTGGTCATAATTTTTGAAATATGATCAGTGGTACCCTGAATGTAAGGAAAATAAATGTGAGTTAGGGGCGGGGAAGAGGTAGGAGGATTTTTGAACTTAGAGTAGCAAGCCGAGAGGAATGATTTGTTGATTTGGGAGATAGAGTAACCATTGGTCATAAGGGCCATAGTCAGGTGGGAATTTTCCTTCTCGAGGAATTGGGGAGTTGAGATTTGGATGGATCGAGTGACCAAAGTATTTAAAACACTATATTTTTGGGTTGGGTGATGGTGAGAGTGAGCATGGAGGTATAGGTCAGTATGCATCCTTTTTCGATAAACTTGATGGGTAAGGGAACCATCAGGAAGTTGAGAGATGAGAACATCTAAGAAAGGAAGAGAATTGTCCTTCTTCATTTCCATAATGAATTCAATATTGGGGGAGATTCTATTAAGATGGTCAAAGAAAGAGATCGGGGAAGGATGACCATGAGGCCAAACAACGAAGATATCATCTACAAATCAAAACCAACATTTGGGTTTAAGATGAAAGATGTTTAGGGATAAGGTCTTGAAATGTTCCATGAAAATGTTAGCGACCACGGGGAATAAGGAAAAACCCATGGTTGTACCTTCATTTTTTTAATAGCAAGTCCCTTTAAAGGTGAAGAAAGTAGAGGTGACACAAATTTTGATAAGGTTGAGGGTCTTGGGGTCAACTAGTTTGGAATAAGGTTAAGGGCTTCAGGAACAAGAATTTTAGTAAATAAAGACACAACGTCAAAATTGACCATAATATCATGTTCATAAAGATGAAGATTCTTTGTTTTATGAATAAAATCATAGGAATCTTTGATGAAGGATGAGATTTTTCCTATGAAAGATTGCATATTGACAACAAGAAAGAGAGAGAGGGCATGGGTGGGAGCTCCTACAGAGCTAACTATAGGTCTAAGGGGAATGTCCTTTTTTTGAATTTTAGGTTATCCATAGATCTCGATGGTTTGTGGGTTATGGGGAATGAGATTCTCAACGATCAACTTATTAAGATCCCTTATTTTATTTTTTCTTACTTCAATTTTCTTTCACAATGCTTTCTTCTTCTCTTAAATGGTTATCTCCCATTCTTACCTTAAAAATTTATTCTTCAACATACTCTTTTTGTATTATTGAGCTTCTATTATCCCTAATGATGGATGGAGTGTCCAGTTGAAATGTTGGACATTTCAAAACTGCATAAACAATTTATTTCCAAATTTTTTTATGGCAAATACTTATAAATGATTTAAATTAATAATATAAATAATTAAAAATATTTATATAATTATCAAATACAAATATTTCGTATTTTATAATAACATGAATTGAAAGCATTTTTGCTCTCAATTTTAAGATGAAAATAAATACAAATATTGCATATTTCAAATATTTCATATTTTATAATAGCATGAATTGAAAGCATTTTTGCTCTCAATTTTAAGATGAAAACAAGGGCAGTTGTGAAGCAACAAGTCCCTGCCAAAAAAAGCTAAGATAGATTTTTTAATGGTCAAGTTGAGGTAAATTTAATGGAGACCAGTCTCATATGCTTTGTCCACGCATTAGTTGAGTTAGCAAATTAGTTATATTTTGGAGGCTTTGAGGCCAATACTACCCAATATGCATATATAAGAAATTTGTTTTTCAATATCACGAAATATGCACTTCTAAGAAATTTGTTTTTCAATATCACGAAATATGCACTTCTAAGAAATTTGTTAATCAATTTACTTACGGGGAAAGTAACTTCCTTGTCGCTAGCATTTTTAGTTTAACATACAGTTTGCATTTTAATATTTTTAATAACGAGTAAGTAGCGCAACAATCCCCAACACTTTTTTTTAAAAGATAACCAACAAAAGGCAATAGGAAATCAGACAAAAAGCATGTTAAAATCCGACATGCCTAAAACTAGTTGTGGAGCAATTGTTTGCAATAGATCTGCACTTTGATTTATTCTTTATTATTGCTGATCTATATGCTCCCATTCTAGGGTTTTAGCAGTGCCAAGCACTTTTTTGTTTTTCTTTTTTACCATGTAGTAATTGTTTTGGTTATTATTGTGTTTAATCCAATATTTATTACATGCATACAAAAAAATACGTCACTTCCCATGTTATCAATTTCGAGACTTCCCTCATAAATAATCCATTATTTCCGCACGTCACTAAATTGGTTTATATATTTAATTTATACTTGTGTGCAAAACTTTTATATTATTAAATGATTTAATAACTTGTCTTGTGTCATTTTGCAGGAATGCACATTTCAGAGATTGAAACAAATGTTAAATTGCACGCATGCCTATGTACGAATTTAATGATGATCATTGATCAAGAGAATCCTCAACCCTTTGATCTTTCTGAAGCAAAGAGCACGATTATAACTCCAACACTTTTAGGGTTGAATCATTCTCAACCATTGATTGAAAAAGTGTTGGGTGCTTGGATTACTTAACAGTCTATGAATCCTGATCTTGTGTGTGGTTAGTCCTTATCAAATGCCAAAGTTTAATTTCTTGGGCCAAGAAATGTTTTTGATCACACACCAAAAATGGTTTTTGGTATTAATAACTTAGCCTCCGATGGCACGTCATGTCTTAAGACATATCTTTAATTCATTGTAATGAATGGGGGCATTGTTGTCTTGAAAACCATGTATATTAATGGAGAGTAGAATCATTCCCTTGATAGACTCCACGCAGCCGAAAAATTAGAAGACGTGTTCAAAAGTGGAGAGGTAGGATGTGGGGAGGAGAGTCATTAGGAATCTCACGCTTCATCACCATTACCAGAGCTCGCTTCGAGGAGCTCAACATCGACTTGTTCAAGAGGAGTATGGAACCTGTGGAAAAATGCATGCGGGAGGATGAAGTTGTGGTCTATGGTGCAACTGTACAAGTTTCCATTCTTATCGACGAAGGTGGCAGCCTCAGCTTGGACGAGACACGGGTAACTCAATGGTGTATAGATACATCCTCGCATAAGCACAATAGATGCCTCTAGGCACATATATCTCTATAGAAACACAAATGTCGATCACACTCCTAGTTTTTCTTGGATTTGGGGAGCTGACAGGAACGCTGAAATGATATGAGAATAATAACATAAATAACACTTTGAATCTGAAAGCAATGTTCATGGGCCTCTTCGAGGGGGCAACCTCCAATTGAGCAGAGCTCTATTACAATAATATCCAAGATAGGGTTCTCATACCCTCGACTCCTATTTATACTAAAAAGAAGCATCTAGAGGAAGATCCTTCTAGAAGCAGAAGCTTCTATTAGGTCTTCTTACATACGCCTTATTCTATTTTATTGAAAGGCCTTATTAATATTGACCTTTATTACATATGAATATATTGTTCTACCTATGTGCAGGTTAGGACCCTAACATGTCTACCCCCTTAAAAACATCCTTGTCCTCAAGGCTTGAGATGAGGAAATTGTTGCAGAATGGTAGCTGGTTCCCAAGTGGCGTCTGCTGGAGTTGTATCTTTCCACTGGACTAGCACTTCCTTGATGGTTCTCTGACGTAGGCGACGCTCACACTGGTCCAACTGCTTCTGGCTATAGCCAAATGGATCCTTCTTCAGCTAACTATGGAAGGTTGGTTTGAATTTGGCACTTAGATCCAATCACCTTCTTTAAGCATGAAACATGAAAAACAGGATGTAGCTTCGAATGGCTGGGCAAAGCTAACTGATAGGCTACTTGTCCCACGCGCTTGAGAATGGTATAAGGACCATAAAATTTGGGTGCTATCTTCTGATAATGTTCGACCTTGAGGGAAGTTTTCTTGTAAGGTTGCATTCGAAGAAACACCTGATCCCCTTCTACAAATTGACATTCAGAACGACCTTGATCTGCTTGTTGCTTCATGTGATTTTGTGCCATGACCAAATTCTCTTTGAGGGTACAGAGAATAGCCTCTCGAGCAGTAAGTGTTAGGTCAACCGCCTGGACCTTCGAGGCACCTGGTAAGTATGAGAGAACTGAAGGTGGCTTTTGTCCATATACCACTTCAAAAGGAGTCATGCATGTAGTTGTTTGGTATGAAGTGTTGTACCACCATTGAGCTAGGGGTAACCATTGAGCCCACTGATTTTTCTTTTCTGAGGCAAAACACCTCAAATATGTTTCCAAACACTTGTTGACAACATTCGTTTGGCCATATGTTTGGGGATGATAAGTTGTGCTGAGATGCAATTTGATGCCTTGTATCTTGAACAATTCTTGCCAAAAATTGCTTGTGAAAGTTGGGTCGCGATCAGAAACAATAGAGTGCGGCATGCCATGAAGCTTGAAGACCTGATCCATGAAAATTTGAGCCACTGTGGATGCTGTAAACGGGTGTTGAAGGGTGCAAAAATGAGAATACTTGGAAAGGTGATCAACAACCACCATGATGACGGTTTTATTGCCCAATTTGGGTAAGCCGGTAATAAAATCCATAGAGATATCCTTCCAAATAGCAGGTGGAATCGGGAGCGGTTGTAGTGTGCCCGAAGATTTGATTGTTTCTCCCTTGTTGAGTTGACACACATCACTTTCAACTACAAAATTACGAATGTCCTGTTTCATACCATCCTAGAAAAAGGAACGTTTGACCCTGTCATAGGTTTTGGTGAACTCGAAGTGCCCTGCTATGGGTGGAGCATGAAGCTCAGAAAGTACCATGGATTTAAGCTTTGATTGTTTACTTAAATACAAACAACCTTTGTATTGAAGTTCATCATGGAGCCAAGAATACCCTGGGGAATCTGGAGCATTGGACCGCAATTGTTGGATCAATTGCGAACTTTTGGGATCTTGTAGCCATTCCTGGTGAACGGCTTGGAGCCAGTCTGGTACAATGAATGAAAGAGAAAAAAGGGATCCTTCATCTTCATATTTCTGGGAAAGTGCATCCGCAACCACATTGTCTTTGCCGTTCTTGTAAATGATCTCATAATCATATCCAAAGAGTTTAGTCACCCATTTTTCTTGTTTTGGGGAGGAAATGTGTTGTTCTAGAAAATACTTGAGGCTTTGATGGTCTGTCTTTATTTGGAAATGTTGCCCCAATAGATAAGGTCACCACAGATCAATGACATGCAGAATAACCAACATTTCCTTTTCATAAATGGATTTGTCCGGATTTCTTTCAGATAGTTGCTTGCTGGTAAAGGCCAAAGGTCGACCCTCTTGCATAAGGACAACACCAATTCCTTTCCCTGAGGCATCACATTCCAACACAAAGGTCTTTGTGAAATCGGGAAGGGTGCACATGTCCATCTTCAAGGTTTGAAAAGCTTGAGCAGCGGCTGGAGTCCAAGTGAAAGAGTTCTTTTTGAGGAGAGCAGTGAGAGGTGTTGCAATCTTCCCATAATTCTGAACAAACTTGTGATAATACCCTGTTAAGCCCAGAAATCCACGCAAGCTCTTAAGAGTCTTTGGGTGAGGCCAGTCTTGCATAGATTCAATCTTTTTAGGATCCACCCTAACACCATCTTTGCCAACCAGATGACCCAAGTATTCTACTTTTGAGGTGCCAAAAGCACATTTAGACTGTTTCAGGAAAAGTCGGTGCTGAGAGAGTAGATGGAGAACTCGATCCACATGAGCAAGATGGTCTGTCCAGGTTTTGCTATAGATGAGGATATCATCAAAGAAAACTAAGACAAAATGGCGGAGAAAAGGATGGAAGACATGATTCATGAGGCTTTGGAAGGTGGAGGGGGCATTACACAAGCCAAAGGGCATGACCAAAAACTGATAGTGGCCCTGATGAGTTCTAAAGGTAGTCTTGGGAATGTCTGCCTCTTTCATACGTATCTGGTGGTAGCCCGAATGAAGATCAAGTTTAGTGAAGAATTGGGCGCCACTCAATTCATCCAGGAGGTCATCAATGACAGGAATGGGGAATTTGTCTTTGATGGTAAGTTTGTTGAGGGCACAGAAGTCAGGACACATTCACCAAGAACCTTCTTTCTTCAGGACCATGACCACAGGAGAAGAGTAGGGGCTTGTACTAGGGCAGATAATGCATGCATTAAGGAGTTCCTAGACCATTTTCTCAATTTCATTTTTTTGGGAAAAGGGGTGATGATACAGACGGATATTGGGAGGAAGGCTTCCGGGAACCAGGGGAATGGAATGATCATGAACACCATGGGAAGGAGGGAGTCCTTGGGGAGTGGAAAATACCAATTGATGTTTAGAAAGGATGGCTTGGAGGTCTTGTGGGGCCGAGGGTGTCCCTGTTGCTTGTATGGCATGGAGTTGGGCGATAACACCAGAATGACCTTTTTTGAGAAGCTTTTCCATGCGATGGGAACTAATGATCTCAGGTGAACCGACTGTGATGCCTTGAACTTATATTGGTGGCCCTCCTGGTTGAATTGCATAGTTAAGTCTTTAAAATCCATGAGAATGGGACCCAAAGTCCTTAGCCAGTCTGCACCCAATACAATGTCACAACCTCTCATGTCGATAGAAAACATATGGGATTTCATGTGGTAGTTACCAATTTGGAGATGCACATTTTCACAACGCCCTCCACATTTCATGGAACCACCATTGGCGATCATGATTTGGAAATTATTGATGGCATGGATGTAGCAATGAGTTTCTTGGGCAATGCGGTGATGAATAAAATTATGGGTGCTACCACTATCAACCAGAATGATGACCTTCCGATGCTTGATGTAACCAATTAACTTGAGGGTTTAGGGAGCGGAGAAGCCAGTGAGAGCATTGAGGGAAATGACGGGTTCTACTTCGGGAGGGTTTGAGGGAGGGGTTATGTCAGTGGATTCAGGTGACTCAGACACAAAGTGAGTTTCAACGTCCTCTTCCGAAATATCTTCGGAGATGTCCATAAAAAGATTTTGTTCTTTACACTTGTGGCCAGGAAAATATTTGTCATCACAGTTATAACAAAGGCCTTTGAGTTGGTGTTCAACCATTTCATCCCTAGTCAATTTTTGGATCTTTAGTGGAGCAGAGGGAGTAGTGGGATTTATTGGTTTAGGGCGAGGGATAAAGGAGGGTTTTCGGTTTTGAGAAGTTACAACCTTTTGTGCTTCTTTATCTCTTTTAGTAGACTCCACCCAACTCTAAGGCCGATCCATGAGGACATGGGCCCGAATATCATCCTTGAGGCCGCTGATAAAACACTCTTGGAAAAAGGAATCAGACATGCCCTCTGTTCTAAAAGCCAGACACTCAATGGCAGCTATAAAGTCTTCCATTGTTCCTAATTGTTTCAATTTTGTCAAATGACCCAAATGGTTGGTGTCAGTGTCAAAGCGTTCATAAAAGCTCTGCCACAAAGTGTGTCCAAGCAATATACCCTTGATGAGAAGTTTTTCTCCATTGCCACCATTGCTAACGTTCTTGATCTAGATGGAGAACACCATATCGGAGTTTGGCCAAGTCATCTGTAATGTCGTATAAAGAGAAATAATGTTCCATTTGGGTTACCCAACCAGTGGGGTCTAAGCCATCAAATTTGGTCACATCCACCCGCGAAAGGCATAGGTCACATTGAAAGTGATGATTCTGAAAGTTATGGGAATGAGAGGAATGGTCACCTTCAGTATGTGGAGGTGAGGAAGAGGAAGGGTTATCTATAGGGATATGTAGTTTGGTGTAGAGTGCTGAAAAGACTGATTCAAGCTGGGTGGTGAGGTCTTGTTTGATTTCCTCCATTGAAGAATGCATGGTTGTATTGCTGGCGACAACATTGGCATTGAGTTGTTTCACTTCTTGTTGGGTCTTGATGAGACCAGATTGCAAGGTGTTGAAGCGAGCTTCCAAGTCTTGGCTACGGGTATGGGCCATGAGGATGGGGGAACTGAAAATGGGTAGGCGGGGTCAAAAATTTTTGCCAAAAAAATGATATGGATGAATGTGATAAGGGCAAAGAGATGAATCCAATGGAATAGGTCTCAAATAATGGTGAAAAAAATTCCAGGCTTTTTTTTTTTACACCTGCGGAGTTATACTCTTGTTTGAAGAATACTGCAGAGAGGAAATGCCCAAATACTTAACCAGAAAGAAATGTGTATTTACTTGGAAACCCGAACATAATTGCACGACAATAGATCTTGTCTGTTTTAATTTGTTTATGTTTCTGTCCCCAAGGGTTAGGTATTCAAGGGTTCTACAGACAAGGGTTTTCCCTATGCTATAGCTCTCTAATATACGTGCGGGGTCCAACAGTAGTACTCGGCCCAATATCTTAGGACACTAACTAAGGAGGATAGACCGTACCCTTAGTTGTACTACCCGACTACCCAGGTACTAGAGAATATCTTCCTGAGTGTTGTTCTCGTGGCACTATAGCAGTCAGGCGGTTGATTGGTTTATCTAAAGAGGGCTTCAGGTAATCTAGGTCGATTTGTACACAGGTGTTATCTGATGCGCTACCACTCGAAGGGGTACCAACAGGGGTTACAAGGGTGGTGAACAGATGTGCGCTTAAGTACCACTTGTATTTCCTGCGTGTATGAATCCCTCAACCACGGGTTTATGCATGAAACGACAGATCTCTGTGGCTTAAAGATGCTGGGATACGTCTCTACCCTGAAAAAAAAAATTAATCCACACTTTCTGCCAAGGAAAGTGCTCTGATACCACTTATAATATACCAGATATAAAATGTATGCAGAACAGAAATAAAATGGTAGTAACGGCAAAATAACAACAATATAACCAAAACATTCACCACAATAACACTGAAATGATATGAGAATAATAACAGAAATAACACTTTGAATCTGAAAGCAATGTTCACGGGCCTCTTCGAGGGGGCAACCTCTAGTTGAGCAGAGCTCTATTACAATAATATCCAAGTTAGGGTTCTCATACCCTCGACTCCTATTTATACTAAAAAGAAGCATCTAGAGGAAGATCCTTCTAGAAGCGAAAGCTTCTTTTAGGTCTTCTTACATCCGCCTTATTCTATTTTATTGAAAGGCCTTATTAATATTGACCTTTATTACATCCGAATATATTGTTCTACCTATGTGTAGGTTAAGACCCTAACAGGGACTAGCTATGGGATGGATGGGTATGTTGTATAGGGGTAACTAGGATGTAAGGATATCATGTATGGTGAGATAGCATGGCAAGAGGTGAGGCAACCATAGCGCATAGCACATTCAGTAATGCATCCAGTAGTGCATACCGCTTATCCAAGAATAGCTTTGCATTTATCGTATCAAATAGTGAGCTAGATATGAATATGAAACTGCTACTAGGTAAACTGAGTCAACAACAACTTGTTCTGCAACCTCTGCCTTCAATGATTATACCTTGACTGCTTGTTTTTCTCCGTAATATGCTTGTGATTATGGGTAAACAATTGGATTTGGAACTGCATTTACGGGCTATGGAACTGAAATGGGTTCAATTGATTCAATCCAATCAATTTCTTTTGGGTTAATAGACTTATCTAGTTTTGGAACTCAATCTCAATACGTGCTTGGGTCTGCTTCTCATGAGACCTATACCTAGGATGTTGATGAAACAATTATTGAAAATGCAACCTTTGGACAAAGTCATCAAAAGTATGGGATCCAGTTTCACCACCACCCACCACCAATAGAGAAGGTAGCAGAGGCTTCAACAACTGCGGATTCAGTTGATGGAGTTTATCCAGTCAAAGAAGTAGTTGTAGTTTAAGTTCAAGATTGAGATTGAGTGTAAGTTCCAGGTGATGAGGTAAGGTTGCTTTCTTGGAAGGATAGCTTGGATGGTGAGATTGTTTGTTCTAGTAGCTATCAAAATAAGTAGAATCTATTGTGAAGGAATGTATGATTAACAACCAACGAGCTTTGGAGAGATGACAGGCCTAAGAGTTATGGAGAGATGTCCATGCTAACGACTAGCGAGAGTATCCAAGGTAGACCAGGGTCAGCTAGCGTACAGTAACCAAAATTTCTTTCTTTTTGGATGCTTTCTTTCATAAACACAATTAGGGTTCCAGAGAAAATAAACAATTCTAATTGAACTGATTTAATTGATGGAGATGTGTGCAAAGTTCTCTTACAACCTCAGAGTGAATGAGAAAAGTAATGGCACCACCCAAGAACACTAAAAGCGAAATAATAGACCAGGATTCGGTGCAACAAATATCTCGGTAATCTGGTAATCCTTCCTCCTACTGGAATCAAACACCAAAGTTCATTTGAATGATTAATTTCACAAAATATTACTTACTTCAACTATTAAACATACTACAATATTCCAAACTTACCGACAACAGTGACTTACAGAGAGGAATCCATTGCTAGAAGCAATGTTCATAGCATTGGCTTTGGAGGCTTACATACTTGGTCGAAAAGTCTTTGAAGAGGAGGACGTCAGCTTGTGGTATTGGGCTTCTTCGGCCAACCAGTGGTATTGGGATTCTTCGTCATTCCCAGGGTGGTTGGGTTGGACAAGATTCTTGGGGAAATTGGAGAGGACATTGTGTTTGTCACTGAGTGGGTAAAGAAGAGGTATGATTAAACAAGAAGTATAAGCAGGCTCATATATGCATGTTTGCATGTATGCAGGTTTGCATGGTACTGTAGGTGGCAGTTGTAGTAGACATGTCAATAGGACATGCTCTATGCACTAAGTATGGGAGGAGTAAACATTAGCAAACATTTAATGTTGAGAAGTAATGCTAGAGTCATTTCTAGCATTACTTCATTTCCGAAAATGGAGGTTGCAGATGTAAGTCTTTCAACCAAGATAGACTATGATATTTTCTCCCTAGCCTCGAGAAGAGGCCAAATAAGAGTTTCAAATGAAAACTTTGATTAAATTACAACCTAAATTGTATGATTTTGTAAAACTTTGATTAAAACCATCAAAATTCATTAATTTTTATGCCAAGTTAATAAAAACATTAAAAATCAATTACTAATAGTCCCTCAACCCGAAGGATCACAACTAATAAATACAAATATTGCATATTTCATAATAACATAAATGAAAAACATTTACATTATAAATTTTAAAGCTAAAAAAATTAAAATTATACAAAATTGAAAAGAGTTGAAAAGCTTGTGTATAAGTAGTTTACTTTGGAAAAATAAAAAATAAAAATTATCATCCAATTTCCAACAAATATAGATTTACCAACAAATACAATAATATAGATTTATCAATACCTTTTAATTGATTTGAAATGAGCATGAAGCATTAAAAACCACAATGATAAGCAAATGAAGTTGATAATGTATTTGACAATTTGGCCACTTTATAATTCGAATGTACAGTCTAACGACTTTGTAATTTTAGTTGATGAGATATTTGGAATTCCAATTTATTTTATAATTTTAAGTTTGAAAAAAAAAAAAATTATTATTGAAAGATGGATATAATTTTATTAATTAAAAAATATTAAGAGTGGATAAATTTAATTTAATTTTATGAATTTATTTTATTTAGATAAAATAAAGTTTTATTTTGATACCGTTTTTTGGAATTTTGATGATTTGAATTTTTTTAATTTAATTTTTTTTATGAGTTTATTTTATTTAGATAAAATAAAGTTTTATTTTGATACTATTTTTTTGGAATTTTGATGATTTGAATTTTTCTAATTGAAATAAAAATTTTAGAAATAAAAAATTATGATCATATTAATGAAATAAAATTATAATTTTTTACAAAATTTTTATTAAATTTGAATAAATTAAAAAAAAAAAAATTATCCAATTTTTAATTTTTAATTGATTATGATTATATCATATCTCCCATAAAAATAATTATTTCGAAAACACAAACATAAAACCTCATTACTATTATGACACATCACATTGGCAAATCAGCCATGTCAACCAGGTCACACAATATCCAAAGGTTGAAACACGAATATTTTATTAATAACAATTGTTTTGGAGACAACGATGTGGGAACCTCACGTTAGCCAAGTCAAGATGTAAGACCCTCATGGCTATAATGTCCCATCAGGTTGGCACATTGTAAAAGTCAACATGATCACACAATTTCAAAAGGTTGAAACACGAACCTTTTATTAATAATTTAAATAAACCCTCCAAAAGAATAGGAGGTTGTTGGTACCAGCCATATTTAGGTGGCAGGGAATAAGTTCAATTTTAAGGAAAAAAATCCTACAAAATTTCAAACTTATTAAAAAATTTATATTCGTCTCAACTAACTTTGAAAAACATGCTAAAATATTTTAGTTTTATAATCAACCCTTTTTAGAAATATGATATTTATATTTTAATTTTATTAATTATTAATTATTAATTAATTTTTTTCATATTTTATAACATCTTTTTTAATAAAAAGAATTTTAATAATATTTAGGGTTATTGAATTAGTCTTTGTTAATAAATTTTCAAGACTCCAACATGTAATAATATTAGTTAATGGTTTGTAAGGAGTGAGAGTTTTACTCAAGCCAAATATCTATGGGTTTTGGGTGGTTAAGTTATTTCTTTAAATTTGAGGAAGATAAGTTTTTAGCCGATTAGACGTAGTTGTAGGTTATACTTTACGACTAAAATAATTTCTTTTTTCTTCCAAGAAAAAAATGTATTTATATTCAAGATGAACATTAATATATTCAAGAAGTGCTTCAACACTTCTATCATAGTCTTTTCGGACTCAAAAATAGTTCAAGAAACTCAAAACTTATACAACAACCAAGAAATACTTTCAGTGCATAGAAGAGCACCCGTGTCTTATAGTGAGCTTATAAGTCTTGTAGTTGTGATTGTTGGAGAGCCATAGCCCCCCCTTCCACAAATTCATATATAATTACCTGATTTTCCACAATATAGTTGTACGCCGTCGTTTGAGAGCTTATCTGCAGTAGTGTTCATTTCTATGTAAATGTGTCTGTATAGAATCTTTGTAAACCTTCCTAAGATTTGAGAATGTAAGTTTTCATAGTTATAAGATATAATGTAGAATATGTTTCTGGATAAACATTGGGTACATGGTTTTCGAAACGTCCAACATTTTGAGTGGACACTCCTCCCATCATTGGCGGAAATAGAAAGCTCATATGTAGGAAACAAATGCCAAGGTTTTGTAATTAAAGATAAGAAGGTGATCATTGAGGAAGAATTAGGTAAAGGATAACAAAGTCAAAGTGGTTGTTGAGATTAAAAAAATTAATTAACCGAGTCAACAACCACTTTGACTTTGTTATTCTTTACCTAATTCTTACTCAATAGTCACCTTCCTATATTTAAATACAAAACCTCGGCACTTGTTTCATACATATGAGCTTTTTGTTGTCCCTGATGATGGGTGGAGTGTCCACTCGAAACGTTGGACGTTTCATAAACAATGTACACAGTGTTTCTCTAGAAACATATTCTACATTACTTCCTAAGATTTCCTTTATCTCTTCAACTAAAGGAAGCAATATGATATTTTGCAAATGTGATTTGTTAAATAAAAAAATTATTAAGACTGGAATCTCCAAAAAGATGAAATGAAACCAAACCTTTCTTCATAGTAAACTCTAAGAGTGAGTAGAAAGCCATGAATTCATTGTAGTTATTGGTCCCCCTTCCAACATTTTCTTTGAGATAAAAAGAGTTCCTTTCATTCATATGAAGAACAATTCCACATCTAGAGATGGCATCATTACAATCCCCATCGAAGAAAATCCAAGTCAAGGTTATGTCCACATTTATCTCACCAATAAATCTTGGAGGCTTTGTTCCTGCAATTGACTTATAGAAAGGAAGAAATCCAAAAACTTGAGAAAAAAACTTAAAAGCGGGGACAAATTTACCTTCAAACATAATCGAGTTGTGAGCCAACCATATACCCCAAAGGGTGAAATACGAGATATCCTCGAGGGGCTTCAGATCCTTTTTCCCAAAACAAACTAAAAAGCAACCTTCCAAAGATTCATTGTTCCATGGATTCGATAGACGTAAATGGTATTCCATACCGTTCCAGATCTACTAAGAGAAGGTGCTAGATAGGAAAAGATGTCCAGTTGACTCATCATTGTTCTGACATAAAAGGCAAATTCCTGGGCCATCTTTACCCCTTTTGTTCATCATCTCCCGTGAGAGAACCTTATTATTCAGTGATAGCCACATTAGAAATATATATTTTGGTAGTTCCTTCACTTTCCATATATTTTTCCAACTGGACCTCTTCCCTCGAGCCTAGTCCAATTAAGGCTCTATACCCAAGTTTAGTAGTGTAAACACCTCCCATCACATTCCCCCCAGATAAGTTCATCTTCAACTTGGGTGCATTTG
This sequence comes from Picea mariana, assembly GCA_032191745.1. Taxonomy (NCBI): domain Eukaryota; kingdom Viridiplantae; phylum Streptophyta; class Pinopsida; order Pinales; family Pinaceae; genus Picea; species Picea mariana. The sequence continues at coordinate 313,845 of JASDQU010099760.1, read as the reverse complement.
ACATGAGCCCTATGGAGAGTACAGATGTGGGTTTTCCATACAATTGCCATATCACCTTCCACATTAATCTCTTTAGTGCTCAACCATACTTGTACCCAAAGTTGTAGTATCCCCTGGTTTGTTCACAATGTTCAAGGTATATTTCCCAATCAAATGAAGGCGATGAATTAGTGCTTCAGAAAGGAAAACTCTTCTTTCATAGCCCATGATGGAATATGCAGCTACTCTAAGTTGGGTTCTCATGCCTACCTTCCAAGCCAAAAAATCACCAATCATAGGGAAACCCAAAATCAGTGACTTCCATTGCTTTGAGACATTATGCAAGCCTTTTCTTTTTACCTTATCCAATCCAAGGTAGTACCCGAGAAGATGTACTTTTGAATCAAGATTCTTCTCCATAAGATATCTTTGGTAATCATATTCCAAGGAGATTTTGTTGTCAATGATTTCCCAAACATATTAATGTCCTTCAAACTCCATCCACCCAATGACTTGGGAACTTCCAAATTTCTCCATCTGACCTAGTGTGTTCCCTTATAATCCCTACTTCCTTTCCTGCAAAGAAAGTTGAAGTAATACCTTCTAATTTTTTCTAGAATCCCTTTGAGAATGTGAGCCACAGTATATCAATATATTGGGATAGCCTCTAAGACATATTTGACCAACATTAATCACTCCCCTCTAGATAGCCAATGGTTCCACCATTTTGATATCTTTTCTTCCATTTTCCCAAGAAACTAGTTCCAAACAACTTTCCCATAATTATTAAGTTTTGGATAAAAATCTAAATATTTGACTCCATTGTTGAAATCTAAAAGGGAAAATGGAAAGCATTGATCCAGAGTAGTTTCCATACCTTCTTCCAATCCAAAAGTATACAGGGTTGATTGTGAATCATTAAGTTCCATCCTTGTGGATTTTTTGTAAAGCAATAACAAATCTCTAAAGGATCACAATTCACTAGCAGAGCCAAAAAAAAAAAAAAACATAATCGACAAACATGAGAAGAGTTTGTCTCTCTGTAGAGGCCACCTTAATTCCTTCTGATGGAATTCTTCTTCTTGCATCATCCAAGGACCTACTTAGGTCTTCAACGACCGGGACAAAAAGATAGGGGGGCTGGGGACAACCTTTCCTCAACCCCCTAGAAGGCTTAAATAACTCAAATGTCACTCCATTAACAATATCATAAAACAAATTGAGGAAACACATGCCATTATCCACTTGACTACATCATATGAGTCAGCAATAATCTAAGATAAATCTATCATAGGCCTTGGATAGCTAAATATTTACTACCACAACTAGGCTCTTTGAAAGTTTTATTGTGTGCAATCCTTCTTGTGTAGTTCCAATTGCCTCGTGAATATAACTTCCTTCTAAAAATTAGAATTGATCTGCCAAAATGAAGTTTGACAACAAAGGATTAATCCATATTGCCAACACTTTGGAAATTATCTTGTGAGATATGCCTAAACCTCTCAAAGGTCTTATGGAAGTCCACCTTTGGTAACAAAGCTATACAAGTAGAGTTAATACTCAAAGGAACCTTTCCCAAAATTCTAACTTCCTCCACTACTTGAACAAGATCCTCTCCCAATACATCAAATAAATCCAAAACAAATCCAACTATTTAGCCATGTGGACTGGGAATTTTGTCTTTCTTAAAGGTTCTTAAAACATTATAAAGCTCATCCTTGGTGAAGCCCTATAAAATATTTCATTTTCCTCCTCAGTAATCAACCTTGGAAAAAAAGAGCACAAATTTAAGATCTCACTGATATTAGCTTTTGTAGGCTCCTCAAATAATATTTTAAAATAGTTAACCCCTAATGCAACTGGCTCCTTAAAACCCATTACCATATTTCCATCTACTCTTGTCATTTCCCAAATGGTATTCCTATTCTTCCTATGATTGGAAAAATTTTGAAAAAAAAATAGTATGTCCGTCCCCTTCTTCTAGCTAGGTGGCCCTACTCTTCATTCGCCAATCTAATTCCTCATCAAGCAACAAATTATCTCTTTGGGCCTTCAAATGTTTGAGGGTATTCAATTGGTATTCATTAAGGACCCCCTACTCCATCCCCCTTACCAAATCTTCTCGAGCCTTCTCCACCTCTAATAGTTGTGCCTGCTTTTTCCTATATCACTCCCTGGACCAAGCAACCACCTTCTCCTTCATACATTTTAAAGAGTCTATGAAATTATCACAAGAAGAAGTGTCCAATTCATGAAAACAACTTTGCCAATTACTGAATACCAAAGATCTGAAATCTTCTTTGAGAATCCAACTAGGATTGAATTTAAAGGGTGTTTCTAGCCTATATCCTGAATTGTAAATATCTAACCATAATGGATAATGATCTAAGATTCTAGAATTTTCCACCCAAGACCTACACTTATCCACTTCTACAAGAGAGTGTCCTTCAACATAAACCAATCTAATCACTTTGACATTGCAACATTGTATGCCCTGTTATTTACCCAAGTAGGTCTGGTCTTGATTAGTTCAAGGTCCACCCATCCAGTAAGATCAAACTAAGCCTAAAAATAGTCAACAAGTTTATCTGGTTTGGAAAAATCCCCCCAAATCTCTCTTTTGCTCATTGTCAAGTTTAAATCTTCTTCCTATCACTAAATTTTTAGAACTTATGCAATGTAAAAATAATAACCTATTCCAGTACTCTTGTCGCCCTTTGTAGGGACCATAAATATTAAGGATGTATAGAGAGTAGCCTAAATTTTTACAATATACTTTAGTCACTAAACCTGAAGTAACATAAAATGAATTTGTTAAAATCATGGTGGAGTTCCATCTAATTAACCCCCCCAGATAAACCCTTAGCATCCAAAATTATGAAATATAATCCCCCCGACAACTTTTTTAAATCAGAAATCAGAGGCTCGCCCATCCCCATAGTTTCCTACAATAAGATAATCTCTAGTATCTTGAAATTAATTAATCTTTTGAGGGACAATTGTTTAGCTTGTCCCCCTAGGCCCATAACATTAGCCGACAAGATCTTCATGAGGAAACTTATGATAGGGCATGTCCCACTCTAAGGACCCTAGTTATTAGTCTCATCTTACCTTGGTTAATTTATTTTATGGATTCTTCCCAAGCTTGTTTTAAATGGGACTTTCGACCAACAAAGAAACTACCAATTTCTCCTAAGGAATTTGATCCCAAACCCCCAACAAAGACACATTCTTTAGGAATATATTTCTTTGGTCTAAGTAGGTAGTGACCCCCGCTTGAGACTATAAGCTCGAAGAGTAAGAAATTCACTCCCCTATGGCTCCAAGTCTCAATTGATCCATGTGATCATGATTATTTGTTAGATCAACCAAAGGATCCCCTACAATTTGTCAAGTTTAGGTTTTTGAATTGGCTTTGGAGGTCTACCCCAAGGTTTCTTAGTAGGGACATGCTTCCCAAAACCACCCGATATCAACCCCCCAATACATTATCACTTGAAATGGAAATAGAAGGAGAATTAAACACCTTATATGGCAAATCTCAACCATCAATAACATGGCTCATGTCTTCCTTTTTGGAGTAGGAAGGCATTGATATACATTCGTTGATCAACCTTGGTACATACATATCCATCCTTAATCTTATTCCTTTTATTCCTATGTTCCTTGTATATTATTTACTTAGCCATTTTTCTCTTCGAAATGTGGGTTGCAGATCGGGATACCATCAAGTCTGCAAGTCCGCAAACCTGGAAGTATTTACTTAGTCACATTTTCATGAATCCAACACTTAGTCATTTCTATACGTTGCGGGAGACCAATCCATCCTTGTATTGCAAAAACTCATGTCCCACAATATTCAAACGTTCAACATTCATAATGACCCTATCTACTTCCACGTCATGCAAATTTAATTACTTACCTTTTTATACTTAGCCAAATCTCTTTATTGCGGATGCAAGACAACCTTCCTCTTCATTGACTGTTTTCCCTAATATCCCTGTCCCACAACCCACAATCATGCTTTCTCCAAAACGTCTTGTCCACCTCCACAACTTGAAAAATCACCTTTTTCTTATACTTAGTTTATTTTACCATTGCAGATGCAGGAGCCCCCCCTTTTTACCTTTTCAACTCTTCATGTTCGCAGTCCTACATCCCACATTCATCATACCGCACTTTCCATTTACCACTTGGAACTTCCATACTTAACCATTTTTCATGTTTCCCGACATCACATCATCATTCCTGATGGAATTTACATCCCTTCCACCACGTCATCCACCACTTGTGTGAACCTAAATACCATTATTAAGTGGTGAAGATTTTGTAAATCTTTGTAAGAAATTATAAATCTTCTTGTGCAAGAAAACAACTTTGAAATAAGAGCTATGGTGGTATAATCAAGGAAATACATGGTAAATTTAATAAATAGTTAAATATCCATGTTGTAAAAAAGGTTATATCGACAGGAGCACCACCTATTCATAAAAATAAATCAGTGTAAAGACATGTCAAGTAGAAGAAAGGAATTGTATTGAAACACACTTAACACTCTTGGATGAGAAGATCATCAATTCTAGTGGTTGCAAGATTATAAGTGGTATTTTTCTCTTCCCCCCACAAAGAAAAAAATAAGGAAAGTTTGGAGTTCAGGCATAGCATTGGCCGATTGTGTTCCTGAGTTAACATATTTCAAGGAACTGGTTCTTTTGTGTGCATATAAGTTTGACATAGAAAGAAGAATTATTCAAATATAGGGGAAGCTGGCAATCTTCTTGACTCCCTAAGTTTTCAGGATAATGCTATGACTCCCAAACCCTACCATGTAGTTTAAGAATGAGGAAGAAAACGAGTCCCTCAAGGAACACCAAGGAGCAGAGCTCCTTGACAACTATCTCACAATCCATAGGGTTGATAGCAATTTCGCTCAGGTTAAGGTAATTTATTTGAAATAATCGTACAAACAATTCACATGGATTTTTTCTTGTACAATTGGACTGGAGTCTACAACCTCTTTGTCAAAATACATTATTTATACTCTTCACTTTGTTGTTCACAAAGATACCTTGATTGACTGGGGCTAAATCATTTCAACTGGGTGGTTTAAGAAAAACCAGAAAATTGTGTATGCCTTTTTATTTGGTCTATGGTATAATAGCCTACTGTCACATATTTGAAGACTTTCCTAAGGAAAAGAGTGTTGGTTTCAAGGTGTAACTATCTTATTTCTGGTACCCAACTTTACAGAGACATAAATCCTAATACAATTTCTATGCGGTACAAAGTGCTTTTATTTATGCTTTCAAAAAATTAATTTTTGGTCCTACTACATCGAGACTATCACTAGAGGCTGAATCCTTTCTCATTGAGAAAGGAATTTTTGAGATTTTGGAGGATTTCAGTTTTCTGAGACTATTTGGTTTCCATGGGAAACCCTTCTTGCTCCCCTTTTATGTGTCTGATAAACTCTTTTTCATTAATATGTGCAGATGGTATAGATATTGGGCACATTTTTTCAACAAAAAAAGATTGAAGCAATTCATCCCACTGCCATGGAGGGTTGGGGAAGTGGTTTTCAAGCATATTTCCCACTTAGATGAATTTGTAGGTCCATTGGATGAACTTGGTTTAAAGGAAGTTCAATGCATCAAGGATTTTGACCCCAATAACTTATTTTCTGCACACATGTCCCTGGTTGGATACTCTTCATATTTTTGTAAGTCTAAACAATTTGAAGAAGGAGGAGGAGACAACCAAAATATCCCTAAGGCCTCTATTTAATAAGACTTGAATATTGTTGAAGAACTAGCAAACACTAATGAGTTCTATAGACAAAAGGGCAGAGAGGAAAAAGAAAAAACCCTAATTCACTCAGTATTTCACAAAGAGGTACTTTTGCAAAAACAAAAACTAGAAGTAGTGGTCTAGAACCAAGAAGAATACCCACCGAAAATTTAGATGACGGTGGTGATAAAGATCCCACAAAGAATAATTTAGAAAAATCTCATGTTATACACACTTCCATTAAAAGAAAGAGAGAATCTCAAAAAATGAGACTGCATGTACCTAAAATTGAGGAAAGTCCCCGAGCTATGGATGTAGACGAAGTGATAGAAGAACCCAGTTGGTCAGAGAAAAGATCGATGGAGACTAGAGCAATTGCTCAAGATCTGGCTTCCCATGAGCCAATAAATCTTTGAAGAAGAATCTGTCACACTTCACCATGTGGCCTACCATAAAAATTCTAAGAAATTTTTAATAGAGAAAGTGAATATGATTTTTTTTTTTGCTGAGAAGCGAAAATCATAAATGGATTTTAAGGGGGTTGCACCCTCGAAAATCATGCAATTTCACGACGAAATTGGGAAAGCACTAAAAGAATCTATTTTTGATATTGAGAAAGAAAATTTAATTTTAAAAGAAAGAAAACAGGAATTGGAGAAAGCTCTAATTCCAAAACCATTATTTGTCGAACCTTTAACTACAATTCATCCAATACTCACCCTCAAAGATGTCCCTGAAATCAGTTCCAAATTAAAGGGTTCATCCAATTTATTGTTGGTTGTAAGAAAATATGTTGGAGACGGTATCCAGAAGAGAATATATCTAATCCTTGAAATATGGGAGTTGGCACAAAGTTCAACCAATTTCTCAATAACTATTAATCACTTTAGGGAATGTCTCCAAAAATATTTAGAAAATGATGAAGGTTTTTAAAAGGAAGTTGTGGGAATGTTTGCATAAAAAATTTCAAGCCTAAGCAACACTCATAGAAAAGAAAAAAACCTTTCCTCCAGTATTTGAATGAAGCAAATTAATGCTTGTTGGTAGAAAATGATTAAATGTTTAAGATAATTGTTGTCTGAGTTAGATGTTGTAAAAATTAAGAGGGGTGACATATTTCTAAAACTTGTTAATATTACAAAAGAATCAGATGGCCCTAGTTTATTAATGGATACCATACTTATGTCTAAGGAGAAACTATTAGAGAATCTAGAAGAATTGAAATTTGCATGGAAAAATGAATTTAGTGACTTAGATGAATTCTCTGAAGAAGTAGTAGAAAGGTGGCTTGTTTGGTACATAAACAAAAGTGACGATATTGAGGACACGTTGCACCAATTAAGCATTGATTTATGAGGATTGGAGAATGACTTATTTGAAATAAAAAAAACAAGCATGACTTAACAAAAACATTAATTAAGATAACCAAGACATATCAGTGTGAAGCAGTTATAACAATTATGTCATCTCGATCACAACAACAACAATCTACAAAGGATGCCTCGACAAGGAAATGAAAGGTTCAATAAATTCCCATCGCAGTTTCTCTTTCATTTTATGGTCTGCGAGAGCCCCATCCCAATCCTCTTTGAAGGACAAACACAATTTATTTTATTTATAACCTGAAGACATTACTGCTTATTTATTTAATACATCTATTATTTTTTAGGTTCCCAGAGAACTAGTTCGGAACACAACATTATTGATTTCTCAAGACATTAATTTTAAGCATGACATTTAAGATGTGTGTCTATTAAAATATTTATTTGGTTTAATGGAATGATCATTTAGATTTCTCTATTATATGTGGTTCGTACTTTCCCTTCCCTTTTGTTGAATATTGTGTTCTACTTTGATGAATGTTATGATGGAAATGCCATATTTTTTAAATGTATACTCTTTTGGTTTATAAATATTGTAACACAGTGTAAATATTTTATTTCTATAGGATACATGGTCTCTTCTCAGGTATTCTTTGCATGTGAATATTTATTTCAGAATAAGCTTGGTCCTCTCTCAGAAACCTTATTTGTTGTTGTATGTTATTTAAAATAGAGGAGTACCACCTCTTCAAAAATGCAAGGGGATTTATCCTCGTGAAGTTGACTTAAATACCATAAGACAATATTTTAGACCAACATTTTTGGCGATCATACTGGGGAAATAAAGAAAAGGTCGATTTCACAAACCAAATTTTTTAATGACCCTACTTGAACCCAACCAAACCCAAATACAAATTGGATTAAGAGATCAAAGAAGTATCTTGCACTGGTTGTATGACCCAACAATCAGAACAACAAGGAGTCATGCATAACTTGAGAGAACTTGGGAAGTTTCCCAAGAAGAAGAAAGAGAAATATCCATGAGAAAAAGAAGGCAGTTGTAAACCTAAGAAAATCTAGAATCATGCAAGGGTCCATTAACAAGAAGTAAAAGTAAGAAGCTCGTGACTCACGAAGTTTCCCAAAGTTCAAGATCCAAAACGAGTGATATAGTAATCATGGGTGACCAAGAAGAACAAAGAAATTAAATTACTAATAAAGAAAGAGAAAGAAACGACAGACAAAGAAACCCAAGAAGAATATCTAGGTCTATCTCACTCAATTTACATGGAGAACAACATACATTACCAACCCTACCTCAAGGATTTTTATATGTCTTTTAATGTGATGGGATTATGTATCCAAAAATACATATGGATCAGTTTCTAAGTGTTTTTATACTCATTTGATTGAATGTGATGATGTAATGGTCAAAGTCTTTCTACAAACTTTGATAGGTCCAACCTATGAATGGTATCTTTCCCTCCCATCTCAATCAATTAGTTCATTTGAGGATTTAGAAAATATTTTCATCACTATGTATGCACAACCTATTACATACCATAATCTGCTTACTCAGTTTATCCAAATCTATCTCAAAAAGGGGGAAAGAATCATGGATTTTAACTTACAATTATTTAAGACATTGAACCAAATCCTAGAAAGAAAACACCCAAATGATCTTATCATATTTGGATGTTATAATAATTCCATGCCTTCAAATGTGAATTATGCAATAAGAGCTTCACAAATAAATGACTTGAATGAGGGGACAAAAATGGAAGAATACATGTTAGAGACTAATGATGATCCTGATACTATTCTTGGAAAAATACAAAGACAAATGATCAGTCTATCAATATCACCTTAAGGACCATCCACTTCCAGAAGTTCTTAAAATTGAATAATTGGGGGAGGAATTCTCCAAGGAATTCCCCCTAATGTGAGAAATGATCCTTGAGCTTCCCAAGAAACATGAAAAAATATAGAGATTTCTCAAATGAGTATAACAATTAGACAGATGCAAAATGAGATAACTAGACTAAAGAGAACTGCGAATCTTATTCCACTAAACCAAAATATGAGAGCTCCATTTCCTGATAAAAGAGAAAGAAATGATATAATTGAATATCATAGACCAAGAGCACCGAAAGTTATGAATCCAAATGTTGTTGTGCTAAAAGAAATTGTAGAATAAGAAAACTTTGAAAATTTTAATCAAGAAACAATCATTAACCAAGATAAAGTTTTGGAATCAATACAAATGGAAGAAGGTTCAACATATTTTTATATTTTTGATGAACAAGAGGATCCTGAGTATTCACAAGACAATGTTGTTCAGACCAAAACACAAGTAAATAAATTCAAGACAAGGGAACATCCTGAAAAAAGAAAAATCAAAATCTAACACTCCATAGCCAACAAAACAACAACCAGTTGTTAATCAGACAAATACTCCATTACAGATGAATCATATTCTAATTGATGAGTTAGCTAAGCTTAGAATTACTTTAACATTCATGGAGGTAGTCAAGATACCTCAACAAAGGGAGAATATTTTGAAGATACATTGTTATTAGGCTAATTGTTAAGTGTGGACACAAATCAATCCCCCTAGCTTCACTACGAAACTAGAACAAAACAAGACAGTACACTACTCTTTCCTTAGATTTCAATTATCAAGTGAGAAATGGATTTATAACATACCTTTTAAATATCAAAGATCCGACTTTGCCAATGCAATCCAAGCTCCATCACAAGGCTTATGGAGAAATATATGCAAAAGAACACAAGCCAATGAAGACATGAATAACATAGCCTACTTGATATGAAACTATGTATGTGATCAAGGAATCATATAATATGGACAAATAAGATTCATATAGGAAAGAAAAGTATATTTGTATTAAAGAATGTGGAAGAAAGATACAACCAGATGCCTTGATGTTTTTAGGTTCCTTCTAATAGTTCCTTGCTTCCCACACACTTCTAATCCACAGATTCTAAGACTGTAGATCTGATAGATACTCACAATCTATCTTGACAAAGAAAAGCGCAAAGCCAATATACAAGCTCCAAAAACTCCATGCCACAAAACCGAAGCTAACTTTCTCCATGAGAGCTCCTCTCCTTTTATAAGTTGAAGAGGATAAGGTGAGGAGGTTAGGATGATCCCACTAAATCATGAAAGCGAGTAAGATCCAAACCGTTCGGAGGCTGCCTCACCATAGAAGCTTCTCCTTCTATAAGCATCGAGAAGATGCTCATTTTTCCCATGTACAAAAATCGTCGCACCCTAGCTATAAGGCAGCCTGCGACAACGTCGCAGTATAGATTTATAGCAGGGTGCGATGATCAGGCATCGCCGCACCCTACGTATATTGCAACCTACGACGATCTTTCTTAATAGGGTATTTACAAAGGAAAATACAATTTCTTTTCTCAGGCAAAGTTTTTCTCCCTTCTTTCTTCAGGAATTCAGGCCACTGATCCTTCTAAATAAAAAGGATAGGTTTACATCATTAACAGTCATAAGGGTGAAGAAAATAATGTGTAACAAAGAGCCTCCCAAACTATGAAGTTAGAATAGAGTGATAGCTGAAATACTTTGTCGAGTGTGTGTAGGGAACAAGGAACAACTGGTCGAAAACCTATCAACAAACAAGGATATACAATACAATAATATATCATCACTGAGGTAGGCATTCCCATACTCAGAATACAAATGACTCAAATCATAAATGTCGACATGAGAAGATCCATGTCAAGTAATACAGGTCATGGCCACTAAACATACACCATGGATCCATGCCATTATGACTCAAATCTGAACATAGCCACCAAAAATACACCGTGGATCTATGTGTTAAAGACTCAAATTTGAACATAGCCATGAGACACACAATGTGGATCTATGCAACAATACAATATGAATATACTCCAACACAACCTAAATCTATCATAAAAGATTCATGGTCTTCATCTCTATCACTCTATAGTACGAATCTAACCATGCGAATAGATGTGTTGAAGTCGAACATGGTAGAAACCACTTGATTACCGGTCATTAATGAATATCGTTAACAAGTACGAGGGAAATCACCATTAATGTCAATGACTCCCAAGGTACACTAGTACAATCCAACGAATGTGAATTAATGAGATGAAGTCGAACACTCAGTGGAATCTCCCAATCAAGGGTCAATAATGAAAACTCACTTTCAAAAGTGAGGAAACCTACCATTGAGGCATGCAAGTTCCAAGGTAACAATTAGTTTCTAAGTCTAATTCATGGGTAATGAGTTGAAGTTGATAGGAAAATACTCATCACAAGAAGGCCTTAATGTATCCTCAATCAATGACACGAAATATGTAAAAATATCTGAAGTAGATCAGAGTAACAAGTGATTTAGGACTAACTCAGGGATGACCGACCCAATAGAAGGCTTAAGGACTGTAGAAATGACCGATGCAATAGAAGGCTTTCCAAGTTGAACTTATCTTTGAACATATTGATGACACGATAACTATCTTGGGAGCACTGACTCAACAACAGGGATCACAAACCAATTTGTAATCTTATAAAGGGGTATGATCAAGAGACAAGTAGATTTTCCAACCTAGGCACAAAGTGAGTGAAGGGGTGTCATGTTAAAAAATGACTCTTCCATAGAATACAGGCTTAGACACATTTCTTTCCCAATTTTTCCCCCACCATTTCTAGCGAGTACATATTTATTTTTACACAAGCTTGAGGAGGATAACATATGCTTGTAATGTAAGCTCATCCTTCGGACGAGTCCCTAAGAGTATGTTTAATGAACCCTAGGAAGGAGTGGTTCGAGCCCATATGGGTCTTTCAATGTTTGTTTAATGAGTCCAAAGTGATCAAACTTAGTGGTTTTTCATGTTTAGAGAGTCTGAAAAACACTTAAATAAAACTCCACAAGGTCCTTTTTCGTAAATTAATCCGACGAGACTGAAAAAGTGATAATTTATTGCTCACCAGATGTGCTTTCTAATACTTTAATGAGCATGAAAAGAACAAGATCACTCAACAATATTTTCATGTTTAGAGAGTTTGAAAAGATCTTAAAGGGAAATCCAATGGGTTCCTTTTTCATATAACCTTTACGAGTCCGAAAAAGTGATAAAAGTTTACTCGGTTACATTCTCAGGTATTTATGAGCACGAGAAAGAAAAAAAACTAAGCTCGGTAAATTATTCTCATGTATTTACAAGCATGAGAAAGAACAAAGACTAAGCTCAGGATTGTTTTCATTTTTATGCAAGCTTAAAACAAAACAAAACTATGCTTGGGATAGTTTTTATTTTTACACAAGCTTAAAACTAGCCAAAACTATGCTTGGACTTGGTTTAATTTTTACACAAGTGTGAACCAGAGGAAACTGTGCTTGGAATTCCCAACGCATTATCCAGGGATGGTTGGTACTTATCCCCCAGCTTAAGAAACTAGCGGCTTACCTTCAACATGAAGACCAGAGGTTGAAAGAATTTCCCCCCAAGCTTCGGTTCGTCCAACAACATAGGTGGATGAAATGAAGATTCAAATACTATATGCAACGAATTACTTGACTCAATTGAAGAGGGGGGAAATCTATTTCATTTTTTAACGAGCTTGACACAAGAAACAAAAACTATGCTCGCGAATCCGGGTTCAATCCCCAGACCTTTGTTTCATTTTTTAATGAGATTGACACAGGAGAAGAACTATGCTTGTAACCCATGTTTCATTTTTTAATGAGGTTGCCATAGATACGCAAAAAATATCCTTATAACCTCAGTTTCATTTTTTAATGACGTTTCCATAGATACGCAAAACTATCCTCACGGCTGGTTTCATTTTTTAACGAGCTTGAAATCAGAGAATCATGCTCAAAGTTGGTTTCATTTTTAATGAGCTTGAAATCATAAAACCATGCTCATAACTCTCTTCTTGATCACAATGTCCAAGAGGACAGTGCTCTAGAAGGAAAAAATGTCAAGGGACAAAACTTGGTCATGGATTCCAAGAGATCTTCACCCGATGGAAGAAACACACTCTGGAAGGAACACATGTTGAGGGTTGCGATAGGGGTAGGGAGATCAGGCTCCAATATCCCAAATGAAGAGATCACCATGTCAACTACTGGATCCAAATCATAAGAGACTGAGCTTATAGTGAGAGGCTCATCTTCATCAGCAGCTAAAGGCATGGGAGATAACGCCACAAAATTGACCTGTGGTGGGGGCAATACCGTCTGCATATAAGAACCGTTTAGGGAGGTCATTGGGTTGATGGTCAAGTTAGGACCAACAAACAAAAGTTGATCAATAGTCACCACTCTTCCATCGTGTGGGAAAGATATCACAAGAAAAAGAGTGGACACAATAGCTTTCATGGCATATACATAATCTCGCCCAAGGAGTAAATCGAAATCCAAGGGGTCTTAGACTACCATGACATCGATAACAACAATTTTCCCTCCCAAAGTTACAAGAAACTAAGGAAGGACCCCTAAAGGGTGACTGGCTCTTCTGTTAAAAGATAACAAACTATGCATAACCAACACAAGCTAAGAATAAACCAAAGATTTCCAAGCAATAGAGGACAAAATACTAATGGAAGAACCTTCGTTTATCAGTGTCTGAGGAACATCTCGACCACAAACCTTTATTGTAATCTTGAAAGGAAGGTGAGAGGGAAGACGAGTTCCAGTTAGCACACCCCAATTAAAAAGGATGGCCTCATTACTTGGAGGGGGTTCCATGGGAGAAGGAGAAATACCCCCCAAGACTGTAGGTTTTGTATCAACAAGAGAAATGTGAGGAGTACCAGGTTTACTCTCGAACGAGAGAGTAGGATCGACTGAGGAAGAGATCAGATTGATAAATTGGGTTGCATTCTCCAAGGGGAGAACGGGGTCGATGGATGGAAACAGATCGACCACTTGGGTTTCACTCTCTGGTGGGAGAGTGGGATTGACTGAGGATGGAATCAGATCAACCACTTTGTCAATTGGTTCAACTAAGGACGTGACCAGATTGACTACATGATCAAGCAGATTGATCGACGAAGGGACTGGATTGATCATTCCATCAACTATAATGTTGATTAAGGTTGGTTTTCATTGATGTCAACCCTTGAAGAAAGCCCTGCAGCACAAAGGTTTGGGTAATGGACCCAAGATTTTTTTATGTAAATATGACTCATTATTGTCTCGTCATGGTTGATAAGAAGTAAATATGGATGAACTCCAAAGTGGTCCCCTTATGGTGAATGCCCTCACGGGAAGACACTTTGCGGAGTAAGATAACCCATGCTTAATTCTGGAATAATGAGTTGAAGGACAGTGAATTTGTCAGGGAAACTATCCTAGATAGATAGTTCTTGTCATGTTGTTTCCGGTGGTATGTGGAACGTCACATAACTCCTCATGGTTAGAGATTTATGACCATACGATGTTGGAGAACCCCTCATAAGTCTTATAGAAGCCCCCAAGGGTCAAAGTGCTTTGCAAAAGAAATTATTTTAAATAAAGAAGCCCTAAAATAAGGAAAGTGTAAGGCTACATGAAGATATAAATAAGAGGCAAAGCTCACTCATTAAAGATACACTTGTACATATTGTATATCTATTTTTTTGTGTAAATCTTTTTGTAAATACTTGTGGATACATCTGAAGTGGCGAACGTCTGAGGTAGCATGAAGGGTTGACGACAAAATTCTCGGATTCACAGAAAACCCTATTTTCTGATGCATACGCCAGTTTTCTGTGTATAGGGTGCATATACATTAAAGGTATACGCGAGCTGGCTGTGTATAGGGTGAGTATGTACGTGGGATGACTGTGTATAGGGTGAGTACATGTTGATAAAGCCATGAAACTTGAGAAGATGAAGGTGCAGAGGTTCTAGATTCTGAGATCAAGCTCCCAAGAAGGTCTAGAGTGCTCAGAAACTTCAGATCCATCCATTGGTTCAAAATGTATGTCTTATTTCTATGAATAATTGGATTTTGATGTATGCATGAGGAATGGCAATGGAGATTTGAGGATTCTCCCTAGAGAGACTAGTGGCTACATGGGATATTATGTATAATTAAGATCTACAGAAATACAGTGCTGGTATATTTATCATTGATACTTCTTGTTGAGGCACATCTTGTATTTCTTGGCATATGGCTAAGAGTTTTTATGGTACATGGTTGAGATCTTGTATTTATTGATGTATTGAGAAATTGAATATCAGAAAAGGGTTGATGAATAAGATCATGTGAGGGATATTATACTTGTTCATGATTACACATACCTATATGGCACATGACTAGAGAGAGACATACTTGCCTTGAGTAGAGGTTATGTATGAGGATTCATGCACAGGGTACAGTTACCATCTGGATATAGTGACAGGTTACAGATCTATGTGAAATAAGTTACAGAGGGTCAAAAGTTTTCAAGTGAAAGGAAACCCTAGTTTCTGAAGGCATACGTAGAATGCATAACAAATAGGGCATGTACATACGCGGGATGCATCACTACAGGTTGCATATCTGTTGTATTTTTGTAGATACATGTTCAGTTCAGGTACGGTTTGATTACAGGGCAGTTGTACAAATTGGATACAGGGTAGTGGTACAGGTTGATACAGTTATATAACAATATATTTCACAATGACAGGTTGACATTGGTTCCATCATTCTACGTCTACTTCAGGGGAGTTGGATGGGGCAAGGACAGGTGGTTGTAGCCACCTTCTGGTTGTAGCCAGAGAACATAGGAGGTTGTAGCCTCCTTCTAGTTGTAGCCAGAGAATTGGGGAGTTGGAGCTTCCCTTAGGTTGTAGCTTGAGAAACTAGGGGGTTGGAGCCTCCTTCCAGTTGCAGCTAGAAAACAAAGGAAGTTGGTGCTTCCAATGAATGTAATTCTTCAAGACATATAAGAAAAATCATTATGTGGTTTTCTTCAGATTTGGGTTTCCACGTAAAACACTGGTGTACTATGTATGTGTGTGATTTTTTATTTCTTATTGCTCATTATTGGATAATAATTCTACATTGATATAACATTTGAAGAAAAAAGATTATAATTACGTTATTACTAATTCACCCCCCTCTCAGTAATCCAACAATTGGTATCAGAGCAGGTTCCTTCAGAAATCAGTTTAACCACTGAAAGGTAGATCATGGAGAGTACCAACTCATATAAAAATGGAATACCACAATTTGATGGACAAAAGTATGCTTTTTGGAGCATAAGGATGAAGACATATATATAGGCACAGGGATTTCAAGTTTTGTAATCAATTGTAGGTGGATACACAACACCAACAGTTCCACCAACAAATGACAAAGAAGTGAAACTCGGTGAGAATAATTCCAAAGCCAAAAATGCACTTTTGATTGGTCTCAGTGATACAGTATTCACCAAAGTTGCACATTGTAAATATGCTAAAGATATTTGGGACAAGATTCGAAATATTTATGAAGGAGATTCAAAAGTCAAAGCAAAAAATCTTCAAACTTATAGAGGTCAGTTCGAACAACTAAAAATGAAGGAAGATGAAGATATCACAACCTACTTCTTACGAGTCGATGAAACAGTGAATGCAATCATTGGATTGGGAGAAGAAATCGAAGAATCTGTAATTGTTCAAAAGGTACTAAGATCTCTTCCTATGAGATTCAACCCTAAGATATTAGCACTAGAAGAAAGATCGGATCTAAACTCAATAAGCATGGATGAACTGCATGGAATATTCACAACATCTGAGATGAGAACTGAACAGGAAAATCCAGATGTAAAAGAAGCAGCCTTCAAAGCATCCAAAAGATCAAAGAAAAAGAAAAAGGAACAAGAAGAATACAGCAGCAGTAGCGACGTCTCGAAAGATGAAGAAGTGGCCAACTTTGTCAAAAGACTGAACAATGGAACCAACGGTAGGTATAGAGGTAAGCTTCCTTTAATTTGTTTTAATTGTGATGGTATTGGTAATTTTGCTAGCAAATTTCCTCATAAGAAAAAGAGAAATGATGAAGGTTACTCAAAAGGAAAAAACACATATAAAGGCAAAAGAACTACAAAGAAAGATTTCAAGAAAATCTTATGCATCAAAGAAGACATCTCATCATTAGATGAATATGAAATCAGTGACAGTGAGACAAGAAGAGTTCTATTCATGGCAGTAAAAGACTCTGACAAATAAGACTCCAAAGAATAATATGAAGAAGCCAAAGAAGAAGTCGAAGAATAAATTGAAGAGGCAGAAGTTGACTTTCGAGAAGAATTAATGTGTTCCAGAGAAGTTATCAGAAGAGAGAAGAAGAAGAACAAGGAACTACAAGCATAACTAGACAAAAAGGAAGACACTCAAGAATTAGAAAAAATGATCACAAAATTGAAAGTTCAAATAGAAGAAGATAAAAGAATTGAAAAATCACTCAAAGAACAACTAGAAGAAAAGGACAAGATCATCAGAAACTTGGAAGCAAAGATTGCCACATTAAGAAAGGATATTCAAAAGAAAAATATGCAGAATAGCTCAAAAGTTTTGGATGACATTATCAGCAGTAAAAAATCTCATCTTGACAAGTCTGGATTTGGATACAATCAGATAGAAAAGGGATCAAGCTCCAAAACAACAGAGCAAGAAACAAATCCAAAAAGCTATGCAGAAACAATCAAAGGGGACAAAAAGATATACAAGGAATATTACAGGGACACTCCTCCACCGAGAAGATTCGGATTTCAGAATCAACAATAGACAGATAGGCCTCAAGAAGAAGAAGGATTCATAAGAGCACCTCCTTTCAAAAGATCTTCAACTCCCAGGTATCAAACTATATTTTTTGGTTTATGTTATGCATGTAATAATTTTGGACATAAAGTTGTAAATTGCAAAGCTAACAACATGAACAATAACAACTTTGAGAGTCATACACAAAGGGGTTATTCAAGAAGACCTATTGAAACACAAAGAATAATTTACAACAGGTTTGAATCCATGAGCACTGGAGTGGAATGTTACAAATGTAACAACTTTGGACACATGGCCAAAGATTGCAGAATGGCAGTCCCTCCTAAAGAACCTCAACAAAATAACAACAGTCACAAACAAGAACCTCAGAAAACGACATGGATAAGAAAGCAAGATCATTATAGCAATGAAGAATACGCAATCGCTCTACAAGCTAAGCAGAAGAAACACGGTTGGTATGTTGACAGTGGGTGTTCAAAACACATGACAGGTGATAGAGACATTTGTTACATTGCGAAAGGAAAGAAATGGATCAATCTCCTTCGGAAATGATAATTCAACCAAAATCGTTGGAGAAGGCACGGTCTGAATTGGGAACAAGAATGAAAAGGCACAAAATGTTCTACTGGTAGAAGATATGAAACATAATCTTCTAAGTGTGAGTCAAATGTGTGACCAAGGTCATAAAGTTACTTTCGATTCACAAAAGTGTGAGATAAGAAGAGAAGGTTCAGGTAAATTGTTCGGTATAGCTGCAAGAACTTCAAACAACATATATGTGTTAAGTGAAATTGGAAATGAAAAGTGTTGTCTAGGAAAGGAAGATGAAAGTTGGCTATGGCATAGAAGAATGGTTCACATGCACTTTGATAACCCTGTCAAAGTCAGCAAAAGAGAAGTAGTTAGAGAAATGCCCCAGATCACGAAACCAACCAACACTTTATGCAAGCATTGTCAACAAGGAAAGCAGATAAAGACCAGATTCAAATCAAAGGAATATTCAACAACAAGACCACTGGAAATTGTGCATACTGATCTAGTTGAACCAACTACAACAAAGGGCTTAAAAGGTGAGAGATACTTTATGCTATTAGTTGATGATTATACAATAATGATTGTAGTTTGGTTTCTCAAGAACAAGTCAGAAGCATTTGAAAACTTCAAGATATACAAGGAAATGGTTGAAAATGAGATGGATTCAAGAATCAAATGCTTGAGATCTGATAATGGAGGAGAGTTCAATTCAAAGGACTTTATGGACTACTGCAGTAGTCATGGAATAAAAAGGCAATTCTCCGTTGCTAGGACACCTCAACAAAATGGAGTTGTTGAAAGAAAGAACATGACAATACAGGAAATGGCTCGAACAATGATAATGGATTCCAAATTGACAGATATATTTTGGACATAGGCAGTGCATACATCAGTTCACATTCAAAACCAAGTAATGCTTAGAAACAACACTGATAAAACTCTCTACGAGCTATGGAAAGGAAGACCAACAAATGTGAAGCACTTCAGAGTTTTTGGAAGCAAATGCTACATCAAAAGAGAAGATGGCAGAATGAGAAAGTTTGACTCTCATGTGGACAAAGGAATACTTGTTGGTTACTCAAGTACAAGGAAAGCATACAAGTGTTACAATCTAAGATTAAACAAAGTTGTGGAAAGCATCAACGTAACAAATGATGAAACGGGCAGACCAGAATCAAAGAAAGAAGAAAACCAATCAATGGAACAACTTTTTGAAGAAGAATATGAAAAAGAAGTAGAAGAGGAAGATGAAGAGAATCCAATAGAAGTAGAAGAGAAAGTTCAACAAGTGTCTCCAAAGACACCCAGTAAACGAGTACAGAAGAATCATCCTTCAGATAAAATTATCGGGAAAAAAGATGCAGGAGTTGAGACTAGAAGAAAAATCTGTTCACCAGAACAAACACACCTAGCACTCTTATCTATAATTGAACCAAAATATTTTGAAGAAGCCAAGAAAGATGAATTTTGGAATAAGGCCATGGATGAAGAATTGGATCAATTAGAGAAAAATGACACTTGGGAATTGGTGCCAAGACCAAAGAATAAGAATGTGATCGGCACAAAATGGGTTTTTAGGAATAAATTGAATGAAGATGGACAGGTTACAAGGAACAAATCTAGATTGGTTTGTAAAGGATATGCACAAATTGAAGGAATCAACTTTGAAGAGACATTTGCCCCAGTTGCCAGAATGGAAGCAATCTGTTTACTTTTGGCATATGCATGCTCTAAAAATGTTAAAGTATATCAAATGGACATAAAATCATCTTTTTTGAATGGGGAACTTGAAGAAGAAGTATACATTGAACAACCAGAAGGATTTTAGTTGTCAGAGAACACAGATTATGTGTGTAAATTAAAGAAGGCCCTGTATGGTCTAAAACAGGCTCCTAGAGCATGGTACTCTAGACTGGATAAGTATCTACAGCAGATAGGGTTCAGAAAAGGAAGTGCAGAAAACAACCTCTACATCAAGGTAAGTCAAGGTAATATTTTATTAATTGAAGTTTATGTTGATGATATTATTTTTGGTAGTGATGATGACAGGTTAAGCTAGAAATTTGCAAAAGATATGCAAAATGAATTTGAAATGTCGTTACTTGGAGAACTATCCTTCTTTCTGGGACTTCAGATACGTCAAAGCAACCAAGGAATTTTTATTTCTCAAACCAAGTATATCGGAGAAATGCTAAAGAAGTTCGAAATGGAATATTGCAAATCAGTTATCACTCCCATGCAAATGAATTGCAAGTTGAACAAAGATGATGATTCAAAGTATACAGATCAGAGGCAATACACGTCAATGATTGGCAACCTACTATATGTGACAACATCCAGATCAGATGTAATGTAGGCAGTTGGACAAGTGGCATGATTTCAAGAAGTGCCAAAGGAATCACATGTATTAGCAGTGAAGAGGATTTTCAGATATCTCAAAGGAAAAAAAGAGTTTGGATTATGGTATCCAAAAGGAAAGGATCTATCACTTATTGCCTACACAGATGCAGATTGGGCAGGTTGTATTGATGACTAAAGAAGCACCCGTGGAGCAATGTTCTACTTGGGTGAGTGTTTAGTATCATGGATAAGCAAGAAACAATCATCAATATCTTTATCTATAGCCGAGGCAGAGTATATTGCAACAACATCATATTGTACACAGGTTCTTTGGATGAAACAAACTCTGACAGATATACAGGTTGAGTATGATGAGCCCATTCCAATCTATTGTGATAATACAAGCACCATCAATATCTCGAAAAACCCAGTGATGCACTCCAAGACGAAGCACATTCCAATCAAGTATCATTTTCTACAGGAGTAGGTTACATAAAAGAATATCAAAGTTGAGTATGTGGGCACAAAAGAACAAGTGGCAGATATCTTTACAAAACCACTTCCATGGGAAGCCTTTGAATATCTTCGCCAAAGAATTGGAGTTATTTCTACTCCAAAATGAATGCTTTTTGAATGCTTATCATATATGTCTTAGATTTACATGAGGAAGCACCATAAGAGGACAGTTCAGTTAGGGGGAGCAACCTTAGATGGAAATATACCTTTTCCATTGATGACAAAGGGGGAGATATTTATAAGATGCAGATGACAGAGGCATGGTTCCAAGGGGAGCATATTTATCAGATATAGAGGATAGAGGCATGGTTCTAGGGGGAGCAGATTTATCAGATGCAGAGGATGGAGGCATGGTTCTAGGGGGAGCAGATTTATCAGATGCAGAGGACGGAGGCATGGTTCCAGGGGGAGCATGAGTGATATGATTTCATTATTGCATCAGAGTGTTGCCATCAATGCCAAAGGGGGAGATTGTTGATTAAGGTTGGTTGTCATTGATGTCAACCCTTGAAGAAAGCCCCGCAACACAAAGGTTTGGGTAATGGACCCAATATTGTTTGATGTACTGATAACTCATTATTGTCTCGTCATGGTTGATAAGAAGTAAATATGGATGAACTCCAAAATGGTGCCCTTATGGTGAAATCCCTCATGGGAAGATGCTTTGTAAAGTAAGAGAACACATGCTTAATTCTGGAATAATGAGTTGAAGGATAGTGAATTTGTCAAGGAAACTATCCTAGATAGATAGTGCTTGTCATGTCATTTCCGGTGGTATGTGAAACTTCACATAACTCCTCACGGTTAGAGAGTTATGACCATACGAAGTTGGTGAACCCCTCATAAGTCTTATAGAATAACCCAAGGGTCAAAGTGCTTTGCAAAAGAAATTATTTTAAATAAAGAAGCCCTAAAATAAGGAAAGTGTAAGGCTACATGAAGATATAAATAAGAGGCAAAGCTCACTCATTAAAGATACACTTGTACATATTGTATATATATTTTCTTGTGTAAAGCTTCTTGTAAATACTTGTGGATACATCTGAAGTGGTGAACGTCTGAGGTAACATGAAGGGTTGACGGCGAAATTCTCAGATTCACAGAAAACCCTATTTTCTTATGCGTACATGGGTTGTCTATGTATAGGGTGTGTATACATTGAAGGTATATGCAGGCTGACTATGTATAGGGTGATTATGTACGCGGGTTGACTGTGTATAAGGTGAGTACATGTTGATAAAGCCATAAAACTTGAGAATATGAAGGTGCAAAGGTTCTAGATTCTGAGATCAAGCTCCCAGGAAGGTCTAGAGTGCTCAGATACATCAGATCCATCCATTGGTTCAAAAGGTATGTCTTATTTCTATGAATAGTTGGATTTTGATGTATGCATGAAGAATGGCAATGGAGATCTGAGGATTCTCCCTAGAGAGACTAGTGGTTACATGGGATCTTATGTATAAGTCATATCTACAGAAATAAAGTGTTGATATATTTATCATTGATACTTCTTGTTGAGGCACATCTTATATTTCTTGGCATATGGATAAGAGTTTTTATGGTACATGGTTGAGATCTTGTATTTATTGATGTATTGAGAAATTGAATATCAGAAAGGGGTTGATGAATAAGATCATGTGAGGGATGCTATACTTTTTCATGATTACACATACCTATATGGAACATGACTAGAGAGAGACATACTTTCCTTGAGTAGAGGTTATGTATGAGGATGCATGCACAGGGTACAGTTACAGTCTGGATACAGTGACAGGTTACAAATCTATGTGAAATAAGTTGCAGAGGATCAAAATTTTTCAAGTGAAAGGAAACCCTAGTTTCAGAAGGCATACATAGACTGCATAATAGATAGGGCACGTACATACGCAGGCTGCATCACTATAGGTTGCGTATCTGTTGTATTTTTGTAGATACATATTCAATTCAGGTACGGTTTGATTACAAGGAAGTTGTACAGATTGGATACAGGGCAGTGGTAGAGGTTGATACAGTTGTACAATAGTATATCTCACAATGACAGGTTGATAGTGGTTCCATCATTCGACTTCTACTTCAGGGTGGTTGGACGGGGCAACGACAGGCGGTTGTAACCACCTTCTGGTTGTAGCTAGAGAACATAGGGGGTTGTATCCTCCTTCTGGTTGTAGCCAGAGAATTGGGGAGTTGGAGCTTCCCTTAGGTTGTAGCCTGAGAAACCAGGGGGTTGGATCCTCCTTCCAGTTACAACTAGAAAACAAAGGAAGTTGGTGCTTCCAATGAATGTAATTCTTCAAGACATATAAGAAAAAGCATTCCATGGTTTTCTCCCGATTTGGGTTTCCACGTAAAACACTGGTGTACTGTGTAAGTGTGTGATTGTTTATTTCTTATTGTTCATTATTGGATAATAATTCTACATTGATATAACATTTGAATAAAAAGGATTATAATTACGCTATTACTGATTCAACCCCCTCTCTCAGTAATCCAACATACAGGTCGGTCAAGAGCAAGCTTGCGATAAGCAGCTAGAAGTTGAGGCTATGAAACAATCATGTCTTCCAGTAATTTTAAGGCTTCATCCATACGAGGGAAAAGGTGAGTTAGATGACTCCATTTAAATAACATACATGAGAACTTGACTCTACTTTTGTTTTTCCCAACTGTATTGTGACTAGTTGACGGGAGGTCATTAGCATGTTGTTTAGAGGCTGGCGACATGGGTTGGCAAGGGTGTGTAGACCATGATTCTATAACCTTGGATAGACCAGGGAAATTCTTAATAATATGGCTACCCTTACAAAGCCTGCAAGGGTACTTGGGCTTACGAGTTATTTGGGTAATCTTGGCATCATCAACACTCCCACTACGATTATTAGTAACTGGTTGTTTTCCAACATGTTTGGTAGTGGTTGGAAGTTTGGACCCTTGTTTATTTTTCTTCTTCTTATTCTTCCTTTTCTTCTTCTTCTTATCCATCGGGTTACTAGCTTCAGATCTTTCACTCGACGAAGAATATGAAATGGAAGAAGACCTTGCAAGTGAAGAAGGTGAAGAATATATTACTAGTGAAGAAGGTGAATGATCAACATGAAGTTGATGCTCTTGGGGGGGAGTGCTTAAGACCGAAGCACTAGATGCATTCGGGATTACCTCAGTGGAAAACAACCATACCAGTAATCCAATAGTGAGACCTGGAAGGCTCAAAGTAGCAATGTGAGGAGGACCAATGTTTCTGTAAGAGGGAAAAACAAAAGGTTCCCCTGGAAAAGGGGTTCCTTCATTGGTCGTTCCGGGAACTAACACCATTAAATAAAGATCCAACCTAGATTCTACTAGATTAAAAAAACAACACACGCTAAAAATCTAGTAAGCAAGCAAGCAAATAAAACCTTCGCACAATGAACTCACTAGTTGGTGATGAAATCCAACGCCGCAGGAACAATGTAAGAAGGGGTTGAGATAGAGCGGGTGGAAAATTTACGTTGAGGGCCTTCTTAACAGACTTACGCCTTGGTGCAAGCTCCCACACATAAATGTGGGTATACCCTCCAAGGAGTCTGAGTGAGTTTGTCCAACGTCGATTCCAAGTACCGTGAAGACTTTCCCCTCCACAATCACCTCGTTTAAAGACTCTAAAGAGATAGGCCACTAAGGTTACCAATTACAACAATGATGCCTGGGGAAACATTTGACAGTTCGATCCATGTGTAAAGGCAGAGTATCTAGCCCAAAATCAACTCGAAAGGATTTCACTCATAATCGTGGGTATACCTTCAAGTGACCCCCAATAATAAGCGTAATCTTCACACTAAGACCGACAAAGCAGGGTGAGTAACTATGCCAGTCCTAATGTGACCTCGTGATTGACCCTTGTGTTAGAAGGGATTCTCAGGAAAAAATGTAGCAAGTGGATTTAATCTCTCCCTATCACAAGATTCTTTGTTTGTTTGTAGCTTTGGAAAGTTATCTTTTACACCTATTCCAAAGCCCTACACCTAAGCTACTGTAGGTTTGCTACCAGAAAATATAAAAATGTCTAATCAATTTTTATAAGCACTTTATTTTAAGGTTTTCGTTACTCAAGAGGAAAATGGCATGGACTAAATGATGTTTTGACTGACTCTAAACAATGTAAAGAAATGAGAATGCAAATATTTCACTTCGATGAAAGCTATATTACGAGAAGGAGAAAACGTTTATCATTCCCATATGCACAATGTCCCAAGATTTTATTAAACTCATAAATATCAATATCTTCAACAAATGAGCCAAAGAGACTATACACCAATACATGATTCATGGTCCTCCCCGGCTATGAGGGGGAAATTTTTTAGAAATCAAGACCAAAAAATGCCCAAAACCATGCAATTTCACTACTTCAAATGCAAGTATGTCCCCAAATTAATATAAAGCAAGAAATTAATTTTTTTGTTTCAAAGAGACACTAAAAGAAAGAGCAAGTTTCCTCAAAACAAAAACAACCCAAACTAAGTTTCTCTTTTAACACGAATTATCCAGAAAAAAGAAATGTTCTTTCACTAAACAATTCTAAAGAAAAACAATGCTTTGTAATTGAAAGACACTCAAAGCAAGAGACAAAATCTTTCAAAAGAACACAAGCTAAAACAAAGCAAAGAAGGCTAAAAGAAGATTCAAAGCTGTCAAGCAGACTTTAAACAGACCCAACAAATCATCCCAAACACTTATCACAGATTTGGGTAAGGAAAAACCACCAAAAGCTAAACATTTCCCAAATTGTTGCAGGTTGTAAGACCAACACAGAGCGATGAACCTAGGTCACCGCAGGCTAGAGAACAAATACAGTGCGATGTCACCGCACTGTGTCAAAAAGGAAGGGTGTGTCAATCCTAAGTCGTCGCATTGTCCCTTAAAGTAGGGTGCGACGATCAAACAAAAAATGGAAAAAATAAAGAATCATGAAGGTTTTCCAATGAATTTAAATAGTCAAGGAGTTCATCTGGATCTCCCAATGACTCAGAAAACAAAACCCATGCAATCAAAGCAAGAAAGCAAGACAAACTAGGAAAACAATCCATTCCCCTGTACGATCGCCAATTTTGTTATCGGGCTAATTGTTAAGTGTGAACACAAATCAATTCCCCTAGCTTCACTACAGAACTAGAACAAAATAAGACAATAGACTACTCTTTCCTTAGATTTCAATTATCAAGTGAGAAATGGATCTAGAACATACCTTTTAAATATCGAATATCCAACTTCTCCAATGCAATCCAAGCTCCGTCACAAGGCTTATGGAGAAATATCTGCAAAATAACACAAGCCAACGAAGACAAGAATAACAGAGCCTACTTGATATGAAACTATGTATGTGATCAAGGAATCATACAATATGCACAAATAAGATTCATATAGGATAGAAAAGTATATCTGTATTAAAGAATGTGGAAGAAAGATACAACCATATGCCTTGATATTGTCAGGTTTCTTCCAATAGTTCCTTGCTTCCCACACACTTCTAATCCACAGATTCTGAGACTGTAGATCTGATAGCTACTCACAATCTGCCACTATACAAGCTCCAAAAACTCCAAGCTACAAAACCCAAGCTAACTTTCTCCATGAGAGCTCCTCTCCTTTTATAAGCTGAAGAGGATAAGGTGAGAAGGTTAGGATGATCCCACTAAATCATGAAATTGAGTAAGATCCAAACCGTTCAGAGGCCACCTCACCATAGAATATTCTCCTTGTAGAAGCATCAAGAAGATTCTCTTTTTTCCCACATACAGAAATCGTCGCACCCTAGCTATAGTGCAGCCCGCGACGATGTCACAGTCTAGCTTTAGAGCAGGGTGCGACGATCAGGAATCACCCGCACCCTATGTATAGTGAAGCATGCAGAGATCTTCCTTAATAGGGTTTTTACAAAGGAAAATACAATTTCTTCTCTCAGGCAAAGTTCTCCTCCCTTCTTTCTTCAGGAATTCAGGGCACTGATCCTTCTAAATACAAAGGATAGGTTTACATCATTAACAGTCATAATGGTGACTAAAATAATGTGTAACATACATGATGATACAGATTCAATAAAGTTGTGATGAACACAAGACAACAACAAAATAACACATTAGTAAGGTCAAGAGGCAAGGTTCCATTGTTTTATATATCTTTAGAAAATCATGATTTTACACTACACAATTGTTTAGTGGATAGTGGAGCCACTAACCATATCATGCCACTTTCATTGATGGAAGCACTTGGAATGGAATGTATGAAATACTATGAAACCAGTGAAAGCATATATGCCATTGATTCAAGAAAAGCTCCAGCTTATGGGAAAATTGAAGATTTATCTGCATGGATAAGTACATCACCTCATATTACAACAGTATTTACTATCACATCGGTTGATTTGCCTACAACATATGGTGTTCTCTTAGGAAGAGACTGGTGTTCATTAATCAAAGGGTATATAATGAATTATGGAAGTTGCATGATTCTTCCAAATAAAGACGTAAAAATTAACAGAGTTCCTCGAGAACACAAAAATTCAGTATCATTTAAGAAGAAAGAAACTAAATTGATGCAAAACTATGTCGATGTTGGAATTGGAAATTATGTTTCTTTTAGTATAGAACAAATAAATCCACTTAAACAAGTTGAAGAAAGTTCTTTCCAAGGTTTTTGGAAAATGTCATTTGATGGTGATTGTTCTAAGTCTGGAACTGAAGCTGGTATTGTTTTCAAAATTCCCCAATTTTGTATCTACCCATATGATATCATATTAGAATTCCCTTGTACCAACAATAAAGAAAAATTTGAAGCATTTATCCAAGGTATGGCTCTTGCCCTTCAAATGAAAGTAAAAAATATGTGGTGACTGGTGATTTAGAGTTGGTTATCAATCAAATCAAGAAAAAATATAGAATCAAGAAAGAAAGATTGAAACATTATGCAAGGAGAGTATGGGAACTTACAAATTCATTTAATTCTTTTAATATTTCTTTTGTTCCTTGGGGAAAGAACCAAAAATCTTATTCATTAGCAGTAGTTGCATCTCTCTTCAATTCAGATGATTCTTAGAATCAAAATAAACTTCATGTCAAGAAAAATTTATGACCTTCAATACCCGATAATCAAGAATATTGGCATGTTTTTAAAAATGATTAACACATCGTAAACTTCCTCATAGACCATGACTTAACGTTATCATATGATTAAAAAAAAAGACAATATTCTCATAAGGGAACTTATGATCAGAGTGTTAGACCCTCTCCTAAGAATTATTTTAGTTTGGAATCTCTTTTTACAAGAGATGATCAAACAAAGATATTGGATCCAAAAGAGGGACCATCTATTAGGAAGGTTCAAGAGACATATAAAATTAATATTGGTACACCTGATTCTCCAAAATACATAAATCTTGGTACTAGTTGTGCCACTAAAGAAATAGAGCAATATACTTTGTTGTTCAAAGAATTTAAAGATATGTTTTCTTGGAGTTATGATTATTTAAAGGAATATGAAAAATCTATCTTCCAACATTTTATACCACTCAAACAAGGATAAAAAGATTTTAAGCAAATTTTGAGAATGATAAATCCCAAATTCAAGCCCTTACTGAAGATGGAGTTGGAAAAATTGAAAAAAAATTGGTATAATTTTTTAAATTATACACTTAAAATGTCTTTCAAATCTTGTGGTAGTAAGAAAAAAGAATGGATAAATCCATATTTGTATTGATTTCAGAGATCTCAATCAAGTAAGTATTAAATACTACTACCCACTCCAAAATATGGTGATGTTATTGCAACAGGTCACTGGTTCTGCACTGATGTCTATGTTGGATGGATTTTTTGGATATAATCAAGTCCTTCTCGATAAGGAAGATAGACCAAATATCGCTTTCATTACACCATGCGGGATGTATGATTTTGTGCATATGTATTTTGGACTAAAGAATGTTGGTGCAACTTTTCAAATGGAAATGGACTTTGCTTTTAAGGATTTAATTGGAAAATTTATGACAAACTACCAAGATGATTTGACAATTCATTCAAAGCTAAGGGAAAGACATCTCAAGCATCTTAGACAAGTCTTTGAGAGATCTAGAATTTAAGAAATATCTTTGAATCTGAAGAAGTGTATATTTTTCATATCAGAAGGAAAGTTCATAGGTCACATTGTGAGAAAATAAAGAATATACGTTGATCCAGAAAGAATTAAAGCAATAAGTGAATTAAATCCACTTACATCAAGAAAATGAGTACAATATTTCTTTGGAAAGATAAACTTTGTTTGAAGGTTTCTTCTAGATTATGCTACAATTTTCAAACCAATAAATAAATTGTTGAAGAAGGATCGGAAATTTAAATGGACATCAAACTTTCAAAAGGCTTTCACAGAAATCAAACATGCAATTACTTTTTCCCTAATTATTATCAATCCTCACTTTGATAAATATTTTATATTGTACTCATTCACTTCAAAGGAAACCATTGCCTCGATCCTTACCCAGAAAAATGAGAAAGTAGAAGAACTTCCATTTTCTTTCATGAGTAAGAACTTGCATGATTATGAATTAAATTATTCTATGATTGAAAATCAATCTCTTTCCTTGGTTAAATTAATATATAACTGCAAGACCTATATCTTGTCATCTCACATAATTTCTTATGTGCCACATTCACTGGTAAAGATTTTTCTCAATCAAAAACTCAGAGAGAGTAGATGGGAAAATTGGTTAGCAAAGCTTCAAGAGTATGATTTAGAAATTAAACCTCTGAAGTATTTGAAGGGACGGGGATGATGTAAATTCATCATTGGAATTGACGCTATAAATATCTCTCCTCCCAACAAAATTGACGTTGTCATACAGGAAACAAGTTTAGCAACAACAAAATGGTATAAGGACATAAAATTCTATCTAAAATATGGCCAATTTCCTCTTGAAATGTCTTCTAAATAAAGGAGAACTTTGAAGATGAAAATTAATCAATATGTACTAGTCTCATGAGTTATTTTCCGAAGAAATTTTGATGGAATTCTATTAATGTGTTTAGATAGCCCAAGGTCCATAGAAATACTCTAAGAATTTCATAGTGGGGTTTGTGGTGAACATTTTTCGCCATTTGTAACTGCTCACAGAATCATTTAGGCTAGTTATTATCGACCGACTATATTCAAACATGATTATGAAATGATTCGAAAATTCCTTCCATGCCAAACATTTTTCAAGGAAAATTAAAAGGGTTGGAATTCCATTATAGTCCATACTAGTAGAGGAACCATTTGCACAATGGGGTCTGCATGTGATTTGGTGTACCAAAAAAGTTCATAACAAAAAATGGTTCAATATTCATTGGGTAAAAGTTTACGAATTGTTTTGGAGAATATGGAATCATCATGGGAAAATAATCCAACTATTACCCACAAGAAAATGGTTTGGCTGAGTTGAAAAACAAAACATTAATTCAAATTCTTAAAAACACAATCGAAGCCAACCATTCAAACTAGCATAAGAATTTGATATATGCACTATGGGAAATCCACCTTAATCCAAAGGATAGCACTAGAAATTCTCCATATACATTAGTATATTGAAGAGAAGCAATATTACCATTACATTTGGAATTGAATGCCTTAGTCCTTGCTAGAAACAATGATGATGCAAAAGAGAAATCATTGATGCAGAAAAGATATCATGAACTTCTGGAACTTGAAGAACAAAGAGAACAAGAAATAATTGCAATAAAAAAAAGACAACACGTGGTGAAAAAATATTTTGAAAAGAGCATTACCTCAAGAGATTTTCAGAAAGATCAACTTCTTCTATTGTGGAACAAAGAAAAAGAAAAACCATCTTTTCACACAAAATTTGAAGCTCTCTGGATTGGTCCATACCACATTGAGAAGGTCATCGGTTAAAATTATTATTTTTTGAAGGACATGAAAGGAATGATTCAACCATTGTCCATGAATGGAAAATATATTATGCATTTCTTCTATTAATCCCCCAAGCCAAAATCTGTGCATAGTCGCTTTTGTAATTCTTTTTATATTCTTCATCAGTTTATCTCTCTTTCCCTTTTTCCTTTCTCTTTTATTTTTTTAGTCCATTTGCCCAATGGATGAGGATTTTGGATTCTCAACAACCCACGAGGTGTCACTAACCCATAATTGGAGCCGAATGTTGATCTACATTCATTGATCATTGTTTGTACATACATATCCATCCTTATTCTTATTCCTTTTTTTCCTATGTTCCTTGTATATTATTTACAAAGTCATTTTTCTCTTCCAAATGCAGGTTGTGGATCAGGATACCATCAAGTCCGCAAATCCACAAACCCACAAGTCTTTAATTAGTCATTTTTTCAAGAATCTAACACTTAGTCTATTTTATGTGTTGTGGGAGTCCCGTTGTGAGAGACCAATTCATCCCTATCTCGAAAATACTCGTGTCCTACAACCGAAAAATGCGTGACACTTAGAATGACCCTTTCTACTTTCGCATCATGCAAATTGAAATGCTTACCTTTTTATACTTAGTCAATTCTCTTGAATGCAGATGCAGGACAACCTTCCTCTCCATTGACCTTTTTCCCTAATATTCCTACCTCGCAACCCACAATATCCTGTTCTGCAAAATGACTTTTCCACTTCCACAACCGAAAAATCACCTTTTTCTTATACTTATTTTATTTTACCATTGTGGATGTGAGAGTCCCCCCTTCTTACCTTTTAAACTCTCCATGTCCATAGTCCTGCATCCCACAATCCTACATTCATCATATTGCACTTTCCATTTCCCACTTTGCACTTCCATACTTATCCATTTTTATGTTTCCTGACATCATATCACCATGCTTGATCGCATTTACTTCCCTTCCACCACATCATCTGCCAATTGTGTGAACCTAAATATCGTTATTAAGTGGAGAAGATTTCGTAAAGCGTTGTAATAAATTCTAAATCTTACCATGCAAGCCAACAAATTTGCAATAAGAGCTATGGTGGTTAACAATCAAGGAAATACATGGTAAATTTAATAAAGAGTTAAATCGTCATGTTTTAAAAAAGGTTATATCAACAAGAGAATCACCTATTCAAAAAAATAAATCAATGTAAAGACATGTCAAGTAGAAGAAAGGACTTGTATTGCGGAGACACACTTAACACTCTTGGATGAGAAGATCATCAGTTCTAGTGGTCAAAATCTTATAAGTGGTATTTGTCTCTTTCCCTCCCAGATAAGGAAATAAACAAATTTTGGAGTTCAAGCATAACATTGGCTGGCTTTGTGCCTAAGCTAACATATTTCAAGGAACGAGTTCTTTGGTGCAGAGATAAGTTCGACACCGAAAGAATAATTATTTAAATCTAGAGGAAGCCATCAATCTCATTGACTCCCTCAGTTTTCAGGAGAATGTTGTGACTCCCAAACCCCGCCATGTTTTTTAAGAATGAGGAAACAAACAAATTCCTCAAGGAACACCAAGAAGGAGGAGAGCTCCTCGAGAACTATCTCGCCAACTAGAGAGTTGATATCAATTCCTCTCAAGTTGAGGTAAGTTCTTTGAAATACATATACAAATAATTCACCTGGATTTTTTCCCATATAATTTATAAGTTTTAAACCTATGAAGTAAAGAAACACACAAAGATTCTTACACAAAAACAGAAATCAATCAATGGATCATACACATAATACACAAAGATTTATGTTGGAAACCCTTAACCAAGAGAAAACCAGCCTTTCTTGGTGTCGCACCTCTCAACTCTTTATTGCATTAATTTCACCATTCACAATACAATATAT